>OY987259.1:24595134-24746359 GCA_963920725.1 Rhamphomyia laevipes | reverse complement strand
ATTTTAAAGAAGTACCCAATGAAATTTGAATAAAGAAAATGCTTGCTCCAAATTTTAATTTAATATATCTATTTCTAAAATTTATAAATTAATATAATAAAAATTGGTTAAATTAAATATTTTTTAGTATAATTTTAATTATTGTAATTTTTGTTTCCACATAAATTTTCGCGTTATAATGAAAAAAATATAGTACATTACATAATTATCTATATAGATTTGAATACAAAGATTTATCAGTCGATTTAATTAAATATTTTTTTTATATTATACATACAAAATTATGTATTAACATTATTATTATTTTTTTTTATTTAAATGTTATTCATACCCAAGTTCTTTGCTGAAATAAACTTTCTATAAATATTGTTGAGTTTTTTTTTTGTATGTATATTTATATTTTATGTATAGTATAAGTATCAAATAAGCCAAAAGACCTGTTTAGTTTATGTTATTAGTTTAATATGTGTGTTTTTTTTATGATTTATTAATCAAAAATTTCTTTTATAATTTTGATTAAATTATAGCAGTTGTTATCGAAGTCATGAGAATCGAAAAAATGTAATTATTTCGATTTTTTTCAACGCATTCATTGAATATTTGACATTATGATATAGATATAGACTCCAAAATAGCAGATCTATATACAAAGCTAATACTATAATTTGAATTTAATAGTAGCAGACATACATCTACCACGGCAAAATAAATTCACCTAATTTTTTAACAACTATATACCTCCTGAAATATACAAAATAAAATAAAAAAATTACATATTTTTATATAAATCCCATTTTATCATTCTATTTTTATTTTCACAAAAAAAAAAATGATTATACAAAAAATATTATTTTTTTTTAATTAAAACTTAAAATTTATAGAGGTGCGTGTTTTGTTTTATGTAATTTTTAATTATTTATTAAAATTATTTATTCTTTTTTTATACAGTTTTATATAAATTTATAACAAAGAAAATAAACTAAAAAATTAATAAAATAAAAACGAAAAATATTATAGATAAAAAAAAGCAATAAAAATGATCATTGTCGAAAATAATTTATTTTAGTGATATACTTATTTAAATAAGTCACGATTAACTGTGAAAAGTAAAATTAAAAATTTAACACAAATAATGTTACAATTATAACTTCTTAATACAATTATTTCTAGAATTTAATGTGTTTTTAAATAAAATTAAAAATTTATTGCATTTATGCTTATTTTTATATATATTTATCAATTTTAATAATTTATTTCTCGAATAGAAATATAAACTTTTCTAAAATCCTAAATTTTCAAAAATTTGCTTCATTTAAATACTTTTTTTTTTTAAATTTTAACAAAAAACTCACATTTCTTACTTTAAATTATAAAAAAAATGTAATTTTTTTTGTAATTTTTTGCTAGTATTTACTATATAACTTCCTTCTGTTGTTTTTTGATTACATTATTATTTTTTTTTAAATATAGTTCATTTAAATTTGATTTTTATATCAATAATATAATATTTTATTCAATAAAACATTTAAAATTTAATAGGTAAAATATGATTAAAAATATAATTGCAAATCAATAGAAATAGGAAATATTTTCGATAATTCATTCATTTTATTTAATTATTAAACTTGGTTCGAGCAAAATAAATATCATAAATTATTTATAAATAGATTTCGTTATATGCAAAATTTTTAAAAAATATGAATTTTTATTTTAAATTATAACGTATTGTAAAATATTTGTGAACATTATTTAATACCAATGTTTTTTTTTAATAATTTTAATACCAAAGAATTTATATTTAAATTTTTTCAATTATTTCCTTGAAAGCAAAATATATCATGGGGTAAAAAATACGATTGTATAAAATAAATTATAAGCTTTTCTTTTATTTATAATTTAATTTAGTTATTTTTCTTGAATTTTTGAAATAAATAATCTTATGGTGAAAAATAACAAATAAAATAAAGTTGGTCATATAAATAAGCTTGGTATTTTCTAAGCGTTTTTAAATTACTGTTCAAATTTCTAATTAAACAAAAAAATTAATTTAATTTTTATACTAAATTTGATAATTTAAAAATTATTTTCGTAATTCTTTTATAAGTTCATATTATTTTTATTTTAAATCCATTTAAATTCAATATTTTAGTATTTAATCCTTGTTTTTGATAATTTAAAGTGTTGTGGTTCGTAAGAGCGAAGCAATCAAATTATTATAACCTATTTTGTTTTTATTATTACTATTATTATTACCATTATTATTTGATGATGTAGATGATTCGGGTTCTTGTTGTTGTTGTTCGGTTGTTTTTTTATTTGATTTTAATGATGGTGAAGTTGTTCTTGACGGTTCTGATTCGGTAGATAAACTTTTTTTTGATTTTTTATTCAATTTTTTATCATTTTTATTTACAATTTTTGTATCGGAATCAAATTTTTTATTAAAAACATTTATTGATGCAGCAGCAGTTTTAGATGGTGTTGTTGTCGCTGATAATGATGTTATTTTTAATGCATCAGGACCAGTAGTCACAGAACATATTGCAGCTGATGTTTGATTAAATGATGATGATTTAATATTTGTAGATATATTTGTTGTAGTATTTATATGAAATGCAGTCTTTTTAGAATTTTGCAAAATATCATCATCATCTAATTGATCAATATCATCGTCTTCTTCTTTAATTGGATCAATAATAGCAACAGTATCATCATTATGTGATTGTAATATAGATTCGTAGGCTAAAGCTGGTAAAAATTGTTGATCATCATCTGTAAATGCATCATAAAATTGTTGATCTGTAATATTTTGAAAATCATCATCGTCTTCTACATTACATGATTCAACAATAATTGTAGCACCCCCAGTAACAGTAGCACCACTAATTAAATTAGCATCTTTACTAACATTAGCTATATTAGTAACTGAATCTGTTAATTCAAGTTTCTCAGATGATGATAATGTTGATAAAATTAAAGATTTATCTGATTCAGAGTTTGAACGTATTTTACGTGATGGTATTGACAATGATGATGTTCCACCTGATTGTTTTTTAAGACTTTTATTTATTAAACTGTTACTAAGTAATGTATCTGTCAGTTTTGTTTTAAATGTACTAGTGGTTGATTTTTCAGCTGTAGCGAACTGACGTTGATGATGATGGTGATAATGATCTGATTCTGTTTGATCGAGTCACAGGCGTAAATCGAATGCTATACGAGATGCAATGTTTTTGAAGCCGATACTAGTTCCTAATAAAAAAAAATTAATGTTATTAATTTATATTTTTTTTGTTCTATTAAACTTGTTTGAATATTTACCAGAAATTCTTTTAAATCGTACACCATTCAAAGACAATCGTGGTAATTTACAAACTTCTATTTCCCATTGTACTAAGGAATCTGTATTTGGATCACCATGAACACACCATAAAACAAATCTGTAAATATAATTATTTTAATATCCTAAAGGTTATATAATAAATGTAATTTTATTTTACCTCTCTCTCTGTTCATAGTCACAGTTATTTTTATCTAAAACCAAACGAATTTTTTGCATTATTTCATCAGGCATTAAAGGTGATGTTGTTTTCATTGACCATGTAAATCGTAGAACACGTGGTTTTGCTGGTTCTTCAGCCGTTGAACCACTGTTGGGAGTAGAAATTGAACAAAATGATTTTAATTATTTTTACAAATAATTACTAAAAACATAAAAATTAATGCAATTTTAAGATTTCACGTTCGCGTATCATCTCTTAATCTATGTTTTATAGTTTTAAATTTGCAAATAATAAATATTCAAACCCTTCTTTTACAGTTTTTATTCATTGCATTTCATTTAACTAACAAAAAGAAAATTTTGACTACCCAAAATTAATAAAAAATAATTTATTTAAAAATATATAGAAAATAATAATTTTAATTAAATTTAATTTAAACACTAACTTTTTTTTTATGCACAGAATTTACATTTATATACCAAGTAAAAACTTTCTTTAAAACAAAATCCAAGAAAAACAAATTAATAAGAAATTATTATTTACAGAGATCATTAGAAATATATATGTTATTAAGAATATGTAATGAATTTAATAACTAAATTAAGTATGAAAATTTTTTCGGACAAACATGAAATATTGAAAATTATAAGCGTTTGTTTTTTTATATAATATCATTTATTTATATAATGATAAAAACAATACTTTAAAAACAAGAAGTCTTTCAATTTCCTGCTGAATATTTTGAATTGCGATTTTAATTGAAATTTTTCATTAACGGTTAGCAAATCTATATGTCTGTTTAGATATTTACAACCAACAAAAATATATGGAACTTTTTTATCTTCACATAGTAATGGCAAATTACAATAGAATCTCAATTGGTTTTGTATAATATTTATTCAAAATAAAATAATTATAATGTTAAATGGTTACGAACGAAAATCTTCTTTTTTAATAAAACCAGAGTTTCCGTTTCCGGATTTAAAATAATAAAAAATATTGATATTATTTAAAATGTAAGTCAAATTATAAAATTTATATATACTTGTGATTACAAGAGCTGGGGTTATAATCTTTAGGCCATCCGAAGGTTTTGCATTTGATAATTCTAGACTAATTGAAAAATCACTTGGAAAAACATCGAATGGCCTAAAGTTAAAGCTTTACAACACTAGCTCGTATATACGCTAGAGCCCACAAGTTTTAATGAATCTAAAACAAACCCACGTCAGGTTCTGATAAGTTTCTATACATTTATCTGCCAAAAATGTGTATTAACATAGTAATTAAATTCAATGTAGTAGGGTCAGTAGGGAACACTTCTAATGATCAGTTGAGAAGTATAATCAGTTTAAAAAAAAATTAAAAAATAATTATGAATCATGCTGTCTAAAATATATAATTGTCAAAAAACTGAAAATAATGAAAATGAATGCATGCAAATGCCCGGGTAAAATATATTTCTAAGATCTGAGAAAATTGGTAAATTTTAAGACTAAAAAAAGGAAATTTAAAAAGTAGTACTATTTTTTTTTTTTTTTTGCTGCTGATTGAATTGTATAAAATAAAATTTCTACCAAAATATATATATATTTTTTTTTTTGTAATTACCTAAAGCTGGTGGATGATGTATTTGCTTGGCCTTCGTTGGGACTAAAAAAATAGAAAACACAAAAAATATGGTTATAGAACAAAACAAACACAAAATGAAATAATAAAAAAAAATAAACGAAATAAAATTATAATTAAAAAGCATAAAACAAGAAAATAAATAAAAACTTATAACATAAACTACAAAACAAAAACAAAAAATACAAATAAAAAAGATCTGAGAAAATTAAAAAGTTTACTAAATCTATTGGGTATAGTTTAAAATTTTATTAAATTAATTGTCAAAATGATGTCTTCTTCAAAGTATTACACATTTATTGTAAATTGTAATAAATTTATAAAATCGTAATAATTTCTAGTAAAAAAAAATATCTGGTTATTAATAGCATCAATGGTTCTTGTGATTGTGCATATTTAGTCAAGCTCCCAGTAATCTCAGTTTGCTTTACTTTTTACTGATAGTTGTTTATCCAAATACATACTTTTTAAATAATTTATACAAATAAACTGCTTATATAGAAAGAGATCAAAATTTATATAAAAGTTTTTGCATGGACGCTTAAATTTGGATTTGGAGATTAAATTTAAATAAAGCAAGCATTAAAGCTTTTTTTCAAATCCACATACTTCTATAATATACACATATAAGTACTTTTTGGTTCTATTCAAATGTGTGTATTTGAAAAAGCTGCCCAGTTAGTCTTAATGCAACCAACGCAGACACGGTTGTCAACCTGTGTCAAATAAAAATTTAACTAATATAAAATGTATAGAAGTAATTAAACTCAACGTAAACTTTCACAACGCAACGCAGAAATTCGATAATTTGAACAAACGCACACTGAACACGTTCACAACTAAATTTGACAGACTATTTTACAAACAAATTTATAAATATTTATCAGAGTAATTATGTCTTCGTTTGAAGAAAAATTAATTGAAATTGTGAAAGAAAACAAAATATTTATTTCACATTATGTCATATATATGTCAAACGCATTAATGAAACTTTGAAATTGCCTACAACGGTGTTAACACACGTTCAAAATTGTTGCGACTGCTTAACTTGCGTTGTGACTAACTTCCGGGTTATGTTTGTTCCAATAAAGTTTTTTAAGAGCTTTGTTTGAAATTTCTAGTTTATGAAGAAATTCAAAAATTTATTGTCGTGTAATGTGCTCTTTTTTAAAATGTGATTTATATAATCAGGTGGCACTGCTATCCTGATACAAAAGGTATTACGATATTATGTTTAAAATCCCATAAAAACTAATTTAAATCTAAAATTAAAATATTATAACAAATATGCACATAATTTTTTAGTAAATTCGGTGAATGAAATAAATAAAGTTATATACAGAAGTGGGCCAACTTGGACTGACTGGGTCTGGGTCAACTTTGATTGGTCTTTGGCGTATTTTTTTCTTTAATTAAACAAGTAAATTGAGGTCATTTAAAGATGTTATTTTCCACTTTAATGGAAATAAAAAAAAAAGTCTAATAAAATATTTAAAAGACACAACAGTTCAGTGCAAGTTGGCCCAGTCAGTCAGTCTAAGTTGTCCGTTGTCCCACCAACTAAATTATGTTTTTAGTAAAAAATAAAAACTAAAGAATAAAAAAAAATTAAAAAAATGAATTTGTCCAGTTACCTATTTTTATTTATGTAACAAGGTTTGCATCTATATATACCAAAAGAGTCGATGAAAAAACTTTTAATCGCAATAAATTTTAATATATAATTTTTTATAAAGCAAATAACAAATAAAACGAGAAACATAAAAACCACATGCAAAAAATGAAAATATTTACAAAAAAATTCACAATTAATAAAAAATGAGCAATACACATAACAAATAAATTTATGAAATAAAAATTTGTTTGAAATTTGTATCATTATTTCTGCAGTTTATAGTTACCATTTTTTTTTATTATTATTATTATTATATCTTTTGGTCAATTTCAACATTAAAAGTAACTTTTTAGATACAATGTACTTCTAGTACAGAAATAAAACTATTTTCCAATATTTTTGTTTTTGTTTTTTTTATATATATTTGGTTAAAAATATTTTATATATCTTAAAATTTAATTAGAACAATTTGTTTAATATTATATTTTTTTTTTGCATACAATAAAATGTTGTGTTTAATATTTTTGTAATAATTATATAATTTTGTTATTAAAATATAATATATATTTGACTTAAAATCTATTTTAGTTATAATAATAGTTTTGAATTTTTAAATATACAGTTTTTTATTTTCTTAATTATTTTATTATATATATTTTATATTCTTTAATTTGTTTAAAAATTTTCTAAGTAAAAATTGTTTTTTAATTTTAATAATATTTAACTTCAGTTACTTAAAAACTATTTATATACAGGATTGACTTGGATGATTGGCATAATACCATGATCCAAGAGTATTCTGAAAAAAAAAAATATGAATTTGTACGTTCCTTGCTGGCTGTGGCCCAGAACTGATTCTCTGGTTCAATGAGTGCAAAACAAAAGTATGAAGAAAAAAGTAAACTTACAAGTAGTATGTATACATTTGCGTCCACATCTGAAGATTGATTCAACGGATCATTAAACGGACGCTACCTAGCCCTAGATTCGTAATGATATCAATTTAATTGAACTCAAAGCCGAAGCTGACCGACGTTTTTAAAAGTTTTCAATTCATAATACATTTGTTTTATTTACAGGGTTATTTATTCTTTTTATTTCGGGCGAGTGTAAATCAACTTCAATTATAATTTTAAAAAAATTATATTTATTATTAAAAAACTCGAGTAACGAGTGTAGAACTTTTTTTAAAAATTAATTTTTATAATTCGAAATAAAGGTTTTGGATATCGAACCAGAATTTCAGTCGATATATTTTATATATCGCAAATACTATGGTATACCGCCAGTTCATCCATTTTGTCAACTCTGGTATATCATCTTATTTATGTTATTGTTTACATATTTATTTATTTACCAAACAAGGTATATACAATTTACAAATAGATCTTAAATATTATAGTAATAGTTACAATGAGTTCAAATAATAAAAATATAAACTAAAAATAGATTATATAAAGTATAAAAATAATAATAATGACATGCTGGCTGAACTTATTGAATAAGACAGACAATAAAACATTGAAAATATATTTATATGATGTATACGAAGGTCAGGTTAGGTTACGGATCGGAACAATTTGATTTTGAAAGTTGGTTTAGAGATTTGTGGTGAGTAGTGTGTATACTATGATTTTTAAGTGATTAACAGCATATATTTATTGATTCGTTCGTAGCATATTCTTTTTGGTGAGAATATACCTTCAAAAGACTAGTATGCCTAGTTTGCCTGACATTGTTATTAAATTTTATTCTAGAAATAACGTCGATTAAATTTGACAAAGATTATCATAAATATCATAAAAAAACTAAACCGATGGTTGCAGACGGAAAACAGTGCAACTCAAGGGATGAACTTGTAACTTACAAAGAAAACGAACGATTTGAGAACGGTATAGTCGAACGATTGATAAATGATACGATGCACTTGTCCAACGGTGTTAGAATTAGAAATGAATTAAATTTAATACATGGATTCTCAAAATATGCGGGTAGAAGCCAATCGAAAATATACGGAAAAATACACCCCTACCGACTGCGCCAAATGTTATATAAATATTATTATATTTATATTAATGATGACGTGCTGGTGGTATATATCATTCTATACCACTGCTACTATTTTGGGTGACCAAAACCTTACTTTTGGTAGGTGGTTCTGATCATCACAAAATATATTTGGTTCAAGGCGAGATTGCATTTGTTTTTTGTTTAAGAATTAGGAAAGAGGTTAAAAATTCAATAAATATAAAAAAAAAAAACCTAAAATAAATAATAAAAAAATTATTCAAATATGAGTAAGAAATTAAAATATACAAATTAGGACAGCAATGTCTAAAACTTAACCCTTAAATATATATGTATAACCATTTTATTTTCAGTATAGAATAAATTCCGGATTCAGTCGGTTTCTTAAATTGTCTAATAGACATTACTCAGTCCTGTCGTCCTGTGAATTTAATTATTTAGTTATCTTTCAGGAATGTAAAAAAATAAATAGCTTTTTAATACTTAAAAAAAAATTAAATTAAATGATAAAGAATACAATAATTAAATTAAAAAGTGAACGTATTTTAGTTAAAACCATAAGATTTTGTTCATAAATTTCTTTTCAAACAGTTCAAAAAATTAAATCAATATCAAAAATCTGACGTTGACTAGCCCTTCAATTATTAAAATTTAATATTTTAATTTGCTTTTATTTATTTACTTTTTGGATAATTTATGTTGGCTCGTTGGTTCTTATAAAATGGATCAATTTTCAAATTTATTTTTAGTCGCTAAATGACCAATAATATGAATTTCAAAATGGTTTCACAACTAAACTGATATGATAATAAGCGTGTAAAATCACTTTAAACTAACCTGGAAATCAACGATTTAAATAATAAAAGCATTTGATTAAGAAAAAATCCTTAAAATTTTACTATACAAAACGATAATTATTTGTCTATTTCAATATACTTTAATTAGATTAATTTTATAATTTCGTGCAAATATATTTAATAAATTTTAAAATACAAATTAAAAATTAAAAAAAAAAATATATATTAATTATATTATATAACTTAAAGTTTAATGTAATTTTTTCTTATAAAAATTTTAACAGGAAGGGAATCATAACTATGAAAGATATCGTATATCGATTGTATCGAGAAAAAATTACGATTTATATTTTATTTGGAATCATCGCAAAATGAAAAAGAACTTAAGATATTTCAATACATTTTCGGAATCGTATAAAAAATATGTTTAATTTTTGATATTTCTGAACGTATCGTATCCTATAAAAAACAATATTATAAACGATAGTCCTCGATACAAGGATATCTTAAGTTATGATTCCATTCCTGGTTTAATTTTTTTTTATATAAACAATAATTGTTCTATTACGCTATTTTAATGTATTAAAAAAATAATGTTTTAATATTTATTTTTCTTAAAATATATATATATGTATATATATTTTATATTTATAGATCATAGCACAACATAAATTCAGTTGATGATGATGATATTCTGGGAATAATCCTTTCACATCCTTCTTTTTGTTAACCACCGGGCAGTATATATATATAGTAAAATATTTTACTTGTTTGATGTTGTTTGTATATATTGTTTGATATCGATTTTTATAACTTGTTTATAGAAAGTATCACACTTAAAACATTAATTTGATCGATTCTTTATTTTTGTATTTCATTGGTGCAAAAAGAGGTCAGGCAGGCAGGCATACGATATTGTACGTTGGGAACGAACAAACAATCAACAAATCACAAAACACAAATATATATAGTTATATATATATATATAAATATAAATTGAATACACTTAAATATATAAATTCTATTTAAAAATTGGTGTTTTAATATTTTTTATTTAAATTTTCATATTGACATCACAAATATTTTTTTTAACTTATTTTTAATATATATTTATATATACATATATTTTTTTTTATACATTTCAATAATATGACTTTTTCTTTCTAGCTACGCTAATAATATACATTTGTAATTTGGCCAATTTATTTATTTAAACATTTATAAAAATTAAAAAAAAAAAAAAAATCAAAAATTTAATGGTATATATAAGAAAACTCTCTAGCATAATAGTTTTAATAATTTAACATTTTTCTGTCAGAATTTTTCAACAGAACAGAATTGAAAATAATCATTTTTATAAAGGGCTAATTTGTTAAATCATTGTAAAATTAAAATTTTGATAAGTTATTTAAAAACCCGAGCATTCAAATTATCGATTTTTATTTTCAAAATTTAATAATTAATTTATAATCATTATGTATTCTTTTTGTGTTATGAGCCTCTAATTCATAATGAAGACACGATAACTTAATATAAATTTAACATGACGTTCAAACATAATAGCCCTTGAAACTACAAATTGATTTTTCAATTTTTTTTTTTTTGCTGAGATTCATTAAACTTGACTTAATCAAAAATTAGGTAGAATAAAAATGAAAAAAAAAAATAGATTGTAAAATTAAATGTAGAAAAATTAAATAAATAAAACAAAAAGGCCAAATTATATTTATGAAAGTCTATTGCAAAGGAAATTGATTGCAATTTCCATTAACTTAAAAATATTTATTTCTACTTTCGGTAATTTACTCATTATTGTGTTGATTTGTTAAGTTAAAGTAGTACATAATTTTGTTAAAGAATCGTTTGGCCTGTGTTCATAAAATGTTACTCGGATTGAATCGAAATAATAATATAGATTGAAAATAAAATACTTGCTATTAACGAATTTTTCTTCATATTGACAGACCTCAAAAAACTTAATTGATTAGGTATTTTTAATGAATCGAATTTCGTCACTTAAAAATGTGATCATTACTGTCATTTTAGCAGAATAACGTGTCAAATCAAATTATATAATATAGAATAAACCTCAATTCACATATTTTTAATTGCAATAAAATCAATAATTTCGCTGTGAGCATAATATATCGATCAGTTAAGTATCGATCCGTAGACTCGATTCATTAAGGAACCTGATTACATTCATATACAAAGCTATCTTGCTATCGTTTTTTTTTTGTATTTTGTAAAATATTATTTTGAAAAAAATATGGAATTTGACGATTAAATAAATCTCAATAATTATAAAAACGGATAAATAATATTTTAATCATTAATTTTCAATTTTCTTTTGAAATTATAAAACTTAATACAAATTCAGTTACAACACAAATTTTCGGTTATTAAACAAATATTGATAAAAAAATTTGTAAAAAAACTATATAAAAAATATAAAAAACATTCTGTTATTTAAATACAATTTAATTAAAGTGTTTCTTTGATATTTTCTAATTACTTTTGGATTATAAATTAAAAAAAAAATTGATAAATGGATACGTAAAAGTAAAATTTTTTAAATCGATTCAAATCGCAATATTTATGAACACAACAAATTGTATATTTAACTTAAAGAATCGACTCTTAACTGGTTTATAAATTGTGCTAGCGTTAGTTATAACGCAGGACATCTTCCACTCAAAATTCAAAAATTAATGCAAACAAAACTTGCAGTTTCACCCGGGAGTTAGTCTCAACACAAGTTACGCAGATGCAACAACGCCACAGTAGGCAATCTCGAAGTTTTAATAATGCTTTTGTCATATATATGACATATATGAAATATTAATTATAGCTCCGGTTAGATTTACTTATCGTATAATATTTTGTTTTCTTTCACCAATTTCAATTAATTTTTCTTTAAACGAAAATTACTTTGATAAAAATTTAAAAATTTGCCTGTCATATTTAGTCGTCATTGGAAAATCAAATTATCGAATTTCAGACTTGCGTTGTTAATGCTTGCGTTGAATTTAATTGTTCCCATATACATTTTATATTAGTTGATTTTATTTTTTTCGACAAAGGTTGAACCGCGTCGGCGTTGCTTGCGTTGAGACTATCTGGGCTATTAGTTATAAAAAAATAAAAATTAATTTGAATTCCCTACAAAATTTTATTATCAAATTACATTAATATTACCCGAACTAACAACATAATATCATCATTCATCAATCATCATCAAGTATATTTTTCCGGTATAATAAAAATGGTCACAATGCTGCTACACAAATTTAGTTTTTCTTACTTTATGATTTTTATTTTATTTATATTATTATTATTATTTTTAACAATTTTTTTTTAATTCTATATTATACTTAATTGTAAGATTTATCTATATCTTTTCTAACATTTAAAATACATAAGAATATGAACAGAAAAAATACTTTTTTTTTTAAATTAAATGAAATTAATTTTGTGATTTTAAATAGAATTTTTATCTTCATCACATTATTTTTGATTTGATTTTTTGTAATATATATATATTTTTATTAATAATTTTCAATTTATTATTTTGTGTTTTGTGATTTAGTTTATTTCGTTTTTTTTTTTTATTTTTTACTCTCTATTTTTTTTTAGTTTAGTTTAGTTTTAAGTTAAAATATCTACGGGTTCGGCCTAAAATAAAAGAAAAAAAAAATAAACAAAAATAAGAAATTATATGAAAAAACATAAACATTTTTTTTAAAAAACTTATTTTTATTAAAATTGAAATTTAATATTTTTAGCTTGCGCTATAGCGAATTTTCAATTATTGATTTTTTTTTTTTTTAATTTTTTAAAGCCAAAAAGGATAAATAATTTGTAAATTGATAAAAAAAAAGATCAAGAAGATAAATATAAAGATAATTAAGTTATATTTAAAATAGAAAAAACAAAAAATATAATTGTGATTAAAGAAAATTTTACGACGACTAGTTATTTAAGAAAAAAAAATCATATTGATAAAAATTAAATATAAAGTATATAAATAAATAGTTTTAAATCATGATACAATTATTAAAAGATAACGACAATTCCAGTTTCTGTGCTCTTTATGTCATTATGTCATAATAGATAATTATTTTTATAATATAGATATTGCCAAAATTCAATGCCTTTCATATTTTTGTAGACCTGTTAGTTGAAATACTTCAAAACAAATCTTGAGGTATTTCAGAGTAGTAACAGATAAAAAAGAGTTTTATCTAATCTTGAAAAACTGATATTTACCCGGTACTAAGTCTCAACGCAAGTTACGCAAATACTACAATTAGTATATGCTTTAACGCTATAGTAGACAGTCTTACAGTTTCAATAATATGTGAAATATTAATTTATAGCTTAGACTAAATTTATTTTTCTTTAAACGAAAACATAAATTTGTTTGTCAAACGTACATTAGAAAATCAACGCCTTGTAAATTCAGATTATCGAATATCTACGATGCGTTATTAATGTTCGTGTTGAGTTCAACTATTCCCATACTTTTTATATTACTTGCATATATATTTGAAGCACGTAAAACCAAGTCTCTATGCTTGCGCTAAGACTAACTGGGCTATTAGTTTAAAAAACAAATATTAACGTTACAAATATTTTCTGATAACATTCAACCATTAAAAATCTGTAAATCCTATACCAAAAGTGATTAATATTATATTTCTGTTGTTCAGAAAGTTGAAAATTAATTTCTATTTCGGACAAATTAGGCTGATTTTTGTTTACATAATATCTAAAAATTTAGGTGCTTTTTACTTCTGTAACAAAATATGAAACTAATTTATATCTTCAAATCGAGATTTACACATTAACCGATTTTTCACATGATGGCATTTATCAGCTATAATTGTATCATGGTTTTAAATTATATTTTGCACAATGACTTTCCCATAGATTTTTTTTTTTATTTTATATTATTTATTTTATTATAAAATTTTAGTTTTATTTTTTGTTTTTAATTTACAATTTAAGATTCATTTTTTTTTTTCATAAAAAACTAAAAAAACTGCAGCGCGCGTGACCATTTTATGACCAGAGTGAATATTATAATTTTATGTAATGATTTATTATTTTTATCATAAACTTTTTTTTTTTGTTAGCATATTTATTTACCTTACCGGGGACTTTTTTTTTAATAATATAAAATTTTAATAATTGCAAATACACTTTTCATAAAAAAAAAACTAATAAAAATAATGATACAAATTTTTGTTTTCTTTTTAAATATTTCTATACTATAATTATGTATACAAATAAATTCTCTAAAAGTCCCTTTCACATTATATCGATCAGTTGTATAACCGATATATCGAATTATTAAAATGTTGTATGAAAAATCAAATCTAAATAGCAACAGTTGGATTTTTCATACAATATATAATATATTTATCGCAGACAACTGTCAATTTTTACTTTCAGACTTATACGATTCTTGGACAATCGACTGTAGTTTTAAATCATGAACAACCGATTGATATATGTGAAGGGACAACCAAAATACCATTTAAAAAAAAAAATCAAAATTTTAAAAACATGAAAAACCAAAAAAAAAAATTACAAAATTGAAATAAATTTTTTATTTCTAATATTCTTAATTAATTTACATTAAAAATGCTTTTTATTAGTTATGAAAAAGTTAGCACTGGTGTTTGTGATTTGAAAGAAAATAGATTTTATATTAATCTTATTTTTGTAGTTAAGTTTTATAATTACGAAATATTATATAAAAATAAAAATAAATTAATTTCTAAATTATTTATAAAAAAAAAGCGGTGCACAATGATTTTTTTTTTTAAAAGATTTATATTTTTTTAGTATAATCTAAATAAGCAAAGAAATTAAATTAATAAAAAAAGTTACAATTCTATAATTATTTCATAAGCTGACGCCTAATGTTAGAGATTTTATCGCCGCGCTGCTTTGAATTGTCAAAAAAAAATTTAAACATAGAAATATCATGTCAATGTCAACAATTTGGCAAAGTGGAAAAGTTGAAATCAAGTGAACTATTCCGAAGAACAAAGCGGCACCAATTTTTGTATTGACATTTCAAAGTGGCCGCGCCATAGCAAGTGTACCTACAGGGTAATATAATTAATCTTAGTATGTAGGTCGAATGAAATGAAATATTCATTATATTCATATAAATTTAACGTATCAAAATATTAATTTATCTAGTTCCTTTACAAGATATTTTACATGTTTATCACCAGACGAGATTTGGACAGCTTTGGAGATCGCGTTATAATTTAATTTCATTCGAGTTACGTACTAAGCTTTAGTATTTCAATGTAGATTTAAAAAAATATTATTATATCCCGAATACATAATAATTATCCTAAAAGTATCAGTAAACTGCTTCCGGTTAAAAATATTACTAAAACTAAATTTTATAAAAAAGTTTAGTATTTTTGCCGTAGCTTAATTTTTTCCACGTACATTTTGACCTGTAACTGTACGTCAGGTGCAGCTTTCAAACCTTCAGCTTTTTGATAGAGAATTAAATGGCGGTTAATTTTAAATAAAAAAAAAATTATTATGTAACTTTTTTTAGATATTTTGATTTTACAAAAAAAAAAAAATCCAACTTTGAGATACTAAATTTGCACATTGGCAACACTTAATATCATCAAATGATACATCAAATTTAAGAATCTTGATTAAAATAGTTTGCAAGATTTATGTAGACCCCCGGTGCATTTTAGACCCCCCCCCCCTGTAAAACGATATTTTTTTGTTTTTCGTCATGCCCAATCACCTCGCGAAGTTAATGCACTCATAGCGCGGGTACCCTGTATAATATAAAACAGCAGAAATAGCGATTTGAAAACAACTAATTAAAAATTATCAAAATTCTATTTATATACACGCAAAAAAAAAAATTAAAAAAAAAATGGTCCCGCTAAAAGCAGTTTTATATGATTTAATATTATATATTTATTTTTAAGATAATTAATTTATCTTTTATTAAATATGTTTGTTAACTTCATAATATAAAAAAAAAGCTTTAATAATATGTTTAATTTGATAGTAAAAAACAAAACAAAAAAAGTAAATGAAATATAAAATAATGAAAAAACCATTGTGCAATCCCCCAGCCCACCCAATTTAATTACATGTATTTAAAATACCCCATTGTTAATAATTATTTTATTTATATTTCCCAGGGTGAAATTTTGCAATTAAAAGTTTATATATAAATAATAATATAATAATATAAATATAATCTTATAATAAATATAAAAAATAATGATAAAATTTTACATAATGAGAAATGCATAAAAATATCATATAATAATTTTTGGTGTTGTGTAAATTTTTCTAAAGTAAAGTTTTAAGCTTCGACTACAATGTATGGGATCAGTTCAGTTTCGAATCGATTTATACAGTACAGTACCCAAAACCGACTGCTTAAGTAAAATAAATACATATATTTACCGATTGCAATCGATTAAATTTGTCAGTTTGAAGTAATTTAAAAGTTCAATCATTCCAAACTTTACTGAACAAATTTGAACTTTACTGAACGAATCGATACTGAACTGATCGATACATTGTAGCCCAAGCTTTAGTTTGAGAACATGCAAACAAACATGCTACGTTTTTATTATTAATAAGTTAAATTTAAATATTATACAAATACGAATTTATCATAATTCAGTTAGCTTGATAAATTAAATATTAATTAAGTTATTCAATATTTTTAAATATTAATTAAGTTTTTCATAATTATTTTAAAATGTGTAAACTAACTTTTAGCAAAAAGTATATAATAGAAAGAGATTAAAACTTATATGAAATTTTGAGATTAAATCCCACAATAAAAAAATTGTATATGAGTTTTCATCTCTTTCTATACATACTTTTTAGTGTTAGTTAGTTAACTGAACAATTGATAATTTAAATTTGGCTGAAAAGTTAAATATTAGTAAATTCAACTGCGATTAACTAACTAATATCTTGTTTCTTAATGACCTAATTATAATACGATGTTTAATAATTTTATCGGTAATTTTAATTTTATTGATTTTAGTTTATCGCTTATATAATTTTGTGATTATTTATCTGTGATAACTGAGCGAAAATTAATAATTTAAAGTGAAATTCTAATTTACAATTAAGAATTAAACGACGAAAAAGTTTAGTATGTTTTATTAATAAACTCGATTGACTGATTTTCAAAATCAAGGAAATTTAAATAAAACCCATATTTCTCTTATTTTTTTTTATTAATAATATATTTTTAAAAACAACATCTATTTCTTTTTTATTATTATTATTTATAATAATATAATTTTAATAACGATTTTATAAATGATTTTTATCTATATAAATATTATTTTCATATTTAATTATACAAAACACCTTTAATTTTAATTTTTTAAATGCCGATTGATTTTATGTTATAAGTATATATAAATAATATTGATTTTTTTTTTTTTTATTATTTTTGAAAGATTTTAAATATTAAATATCTCATGCTAGGATATTCATTGATAATCTTTGAATATTAAATAAAAAATTTAATAATAAATACAAAAAAAAAACAATATTTTAAAATATACCGAATTTGTTAAAAAGATTTAATATTTTTTTTTTTTTTTTTCAAAAAAATAATAAACAAAAATTAATTTACAAAGTTTTATTTTATATTATTTTATACGATAATTTCCTTTAAACAGAAATTGTTAACTTCTTTCAAAAAATTTGGAATAAAAACTGAAAATATAAAATTAAACAATAAAAAATAAAAAATTTAAAATAAACATGATTTTAAATTAGTTTTTCTGAATATACTTAATTATTTTTTATGATTATTTTGTCACCATAATGCAAAACTATCCTAAGTCAATTTTAACAAATTTTACAAGTATATGGAATTTCTTTATTTCGTATTAGATAAAAAGTGTTTTCTCTGTTTATCCAATTTGATAAAGTGACTCCAATTAATTTAGAAATTCTAAAATTTATCTCACTATCCTGAAATTTTAATATATAAATTGTAACATCACTAAATTTAAGTGTGAGAAGATTACATTCAAGGAAAAAATCATTCCAGAAATTAACTTTACTTTCTATTATAATTTGAAACACGTTGCAAATCGAAATTCACCAAAACAACGACAGGGAATAACTATAGACCGATTAAATATTTCATTATTATTGAATTAAAAATTTAGTTCCTATAATAATTTATAAAATGTAAAGCTCTTTAATAATTTTGTGAGCCCAAAATGTCTCATACAATTTTTTTGCTTTATGTAAATAGTAATAATTATAAAATTAAGAAATTTATAAATATAGCGTCTGCGACTTAAGCTTGTTCAGCCTTTAAGAATTAAATTACCTTGGACTTAAGATTGTGCATTTGATATTTACACTGCTAAACACTATACCCGAATGAATAACATCAACAAGAGTAATAAGAGAAATAAACATATTCCACTAAAAATCTCTAAATTGACCGAAAGTATACTTAGGCTAGTTCTGCATTAATGTGAAGTTTTATAGAATATTAAATTTCCGCGAAAAAAAAAAAACAATTTCTAATCTTACTATTTTCTTGAAAAAAATTAATTTAAGATTTAACGACATTTTTCTTAAAAATGTTAAATATTTTTTTAATATAAAAAGTAACAAAAAGAAAGTTTAACTTTGTTATTAATTTATTAAGACTATAAATTGTAATAAATATATATAAAAAAAGGGTTATTTCTTAGATGTCAAAACCCTAAATCTGAAACGAAGAAATAAATTCGAAAAAAAAAAAAAATGTTTTAGAAAAAATAAAGTTTGAAAAAAAAAAAACTAGAAATTAAAAGACTTATGAATAAAAATTTTGTGTTTTAATTAATTTCTACAAAATATCCAAAAGACAAACCAAATATTTTCAAAACTAATGACTAACTGATTTTTAATTTATTAAAATTACCGCGGAAAAATTGTGATGAAATTTAATAATAGAATTATTTGATATATATAAAATTCAACAAAACATCCTAATCCTAATGTACTAATTAATCTATGTCACTTTTGTCCAGTAGTTAATTCATTTCACAATTTATAGATACTGTAAAAATAATATTCATTTTTAAATTTTGAAATTAATTAACGTTTTTTTTAGATAATTAATATGTTTTCATCATGTAAAGAGATAGTCAGAATTTCAAATCAAACAGAAACTGAGTTGAGTTTAATCAAAAAGTATAAATAGAAAGAGATCAAAACTTATTTAAAAAAAATTGTATGAAGGCATATTTGCTGATTAAATCCCACTACCATGAAAGCTTACATATATTTATAAATTTTATAAAACTATAGTTTGTTCATAAGTATTGCTTTAGCCTTTAGCTATTGAAGTTTGTAGTGAAATTGAAATTGAAATGTGTTCACTGTCAGTATAGTAAAGTCTTTCCCGGTGTCGAAATTAGGTTAGGTCAGATTATAACAAAATTATGTATATTCTATATATATCATCAATATTTCCATTAGTTGTTATTTATTGGTGAATAAATTTCTCTTTAAGCCTTTTATAAAATATTTGAATATAATTTCAATAAAATTTTCATTTAGTTTTCCTGGCCAAATTATTTAAAACTTACATAGTAATTTTCAAATCGAAACAATTTTCGTATTTTATCATAAGGAAATAAATTTATGTAAAAAGAAAATACTTCATGCAAAAATTAATTAAAAAACCAAAATTATAATACAAAAACTATAAAGCTAAGCAAAATTCACTCAATGAAATAATTAATTATATACTTTAAATAATTTTCACCGGGTAATAATGAAATATCTTAAAATCCTTGTTTTTTTTTTTAATATTTATGAATTTATATCCTTAATCAATATTTTATGTTGTAAAAAAATTGAAATATTTTTTTTTATAGTTTAAAAAAATTAAAAATAAATGAAATATAATTTATATTAAATAGAATTTAAATGCATAAATAAAAACTGATTTTCGTATAAATTTAATAGTAATTTTTTTTTAACATTACACATGATTTTTTAAAGAAATATTACATTTTTGTTGACTTACCGTTTACTAAATCGTGATGAAAGTTTCGAAAAGAAACTCATTCGTCCTGGATGCGGTGAATCTGCAGTTGCACCAGCGGTTCCAGAATATTCTAATCCTGCATTATTTCGTGCTCGGGTTTGGCCTGATGGATGGTGGTTATTAAAAAAAATAATTAATTAATAAAAAGTAAATTATTAAAAAAAAAACTTAAAAATTAATGAATTTTAAGAAGTTTTAACATAAATTTTCATTATTTTCTTTTGGACAAAATTTAATTAACATTGCATTTTAGATAGTTAGAGCACAAAAGATGACAAACTTTATCGATAATTTTGTCACAATATAACGATAATTTAAGTGAATTTTTAGTTGTTTGTATAATTTTTAAATTACATGAATTAACATATTTTTTATTTTTGAAATATTCGTATCTGTTATAATATTTCTATAAATTAACTTTAAAAAGATTTAAATTTCCTAACGTCATCGTTGCTAACATAAAAATCTTTATATTTAATAAAACTTAATTGAAGTAATTATTCTTAACTTTCTCAAAATTATGCAAAATTCTATGTGATAAATAAATTAATTATATAAAAATTAAGAAATTGAAACTTACCTGAATGAAAAGTTGACCTCGATGGAACATTCCTGGGGAAATGCCTGCTAGATTTAACAGCTGATGTCATTCTAAGTCGATCGAGCAAACTGATATTTTTTTTATACAAAATTGTATCGATTTTTTTTTGATTTTTTTGTTATGCGAATTTAATTTTTTTTTTTTTGTGAATTTAATTTTAAAATTTTATTGAAATTTCGATTTATAATTATAAAAATTCAAATATAATTATGCGAATTTAATTTTTTTTTTTTTTGTGAATTTAATTTTAAAATTTTATTGAAATTTCGATTTATAATTATAAAAATTCAAATATAATTTTTGTATTATAATTTTTGATGAAAATCGATAACAATTTTGGAAATAAAATAAACATTTTTTGCGATTTTTTTTATATATTTTTATATAATGAATTTTATTTTATTTAATTTTTTTTTTTTTTTTTTTTAATATATATATATATTTTTAAAAATATTTTTAAAAATAATATTTTTGTTGTAATTTTTGTGATATATTTAAAATATTATATTTTGTGGTTGCATAGCACGATCAATATAATGATGAAATGATTATAAAAAATATAATTGATGATAAATGCAGGATAAAATTTTATATGTGTAGTGATGGTGGCCATTTACGCAGTGTGATAATTTTATTAAATATATATTAATATATTTATTTTATTTTTTATTTTATTGCATTCACAAACGAGAAATGATATGAAAAATATAAAGAAAAAAAATATATAAATAAATAAATAAATAAAAAATATATTAAAATTAAATTAAAATTATATAATTATATATATTTATATTGTTTGTGATAGAGTATGTATTAGATAATAATATTTAAATTTAATTTTTTTTAATTTTTTAATAAAGTTTGATTAAAGAAGATTGGTGTGAGTGAAAATAAAATTACATTAAGTGTGATAGAGACTAATATATTGAAAGAATGAGAAAAAAAAAAAAAAAAATAAACAAATAAATAATTTATAATTAAAAAGGAACAGATCAAAATTTATATGGGCGCAAATTTTAAGATTAAATCCAACATTTTAACTTTTTTCAAATATATACATACTTCCATAAAACCAAAAGTATAAATCGTCAATGGAAAACAACCACATTGTCGTATGTCATCAAAAATGGATATAGAGATACCAAATGGTAACTGTAGAGACAGTAATAACCAAAATAGGTTAAAAATATTTATTATTAAAGACGTATAAATAGGGGATTTAAAACAAATTTGGACTTAAGTTGTAGGTTTAATCAGAAAATGTTTAAGTTACAGAGTCGTATGTGAAATTTATTATTTTAAATAGAAACTATTTAAGGTTTTTTTTGCTTATTTTACTTGTTGAATGTGTTTATAAAGAAAGAATAAGGCAAATAAATTGAAAAAAATAATTTTCAGCAAACCTAATATTTGAATTGAGCATAACTCAAAACTAAAGTGAACTAACATACAATCTTGTAATATTCGACTGATGATATATAACTAAACTTTTGGGTTTTATACCTATATGTATGTACATACGTACATATATATGTGTACTTGAAAAAACTTTATGCTCGTGGGTTGTGGGATTTAATCTTGAAATTATATCACACAGTAATAACTTTTATATGAGTTTTGATCTGTATCTTTTTCTATGTACTTTTTGGTAAAATATAGAGTAAAAAAAAAAATTATTATTTAAATTTGTATAAATGAGAAGATAAAAATCATAAAATAAAGTATATTTTACATTTTGATTATTTAATGAAAATAATTTAACTTATGTTGAGTTAAAAATGGCCTTTTATCTTGACTTTTCGTTTATTATATTTACAGAATAATTAAAACTTTAAAAATAACATAATTATATCAAAAATTACCATAAATCTTCAACTACATATAGCCCAGTGTTAGTATCAACGCAAATAACGCAGACACGGTTCAACGTACATCAAAAAAAAAAAAATCTACCAAAATAAAATATGTGGGAGCAGTTAAATTCAATGGAAATATTCACAACGCAACTCAAAAATTTGATAATTTGAATGTCCAACTAAATTTGATACGACACATTTCTAAATTTTTATTATAGTAATTTTCGTTTATTGAAATTGGTGCAAGAAAAAAATATATTATACGATAAATCTGCTCCGGCTATTAGTATTTAACATATATGTCATACATATGTCAAACGCATTATTGAAACTTTGATATTGCCTACTACGGTGCTAACGCACATTCTAACTTTTCGGTCTGCGTAACTTGCGTTGAGACTAACTCCTGGATTAAGAAAATTTAAGAGTGAAAAATGATGTAAATTTTTGTACGAACTTGAGAAATATACTTGACATCAAAAAAATTAACGAAACAGAGAAACTTTTAATAAA
Source organism: Rhamphomyia laevipes (assembly GCA_963920725.1). NCBI lineage: Eukaryota > Metazoa > Arthropoda > Insecta > Diptera > Empididae > Rhamphomyia > Rhamphomyia laevipes. Next base: position 24,722,713 of record OY987259.1, on the reverse strand, counting down.
TAATTATATATTTTTTTATATTACTTCTTATTTTCATAAATCAGTGATAATGTTAATTTTTATATTGTAATTAATTACAAATAAAATGAGAACTTTTTAAATTTTAAAAGTATTTTAATGTGTTTTAAAAAAAATTAAATTAAGTATATTTGAATTTATGTTTAGATGATGCAAGTATTTTTGTAAAAATATTATGTACATTAAAATAATATAGAAATATTAATAATATTTTCTGTAATTAATAATAATAATAAATAAACCTTGGTCCTAATTAATTTAGGAATTGCACTCAGCTATATAACTAGAATTGAAAATTGTTTTAATTTATTAAAATGTTTCTCTAAAAGTTTATAATAAATAGGAAAACTATAGTGCGTCGTAAGAAGTTTTATGGTTTTAATTATCCACCAGATGATTTTCTGTTATTTTAATTTTTTCATCAAAAACTGACTGTAATGTTCGATTTATAAATATCACAAAGTCGCTATAAAAAAACGCAAAATTTCATTGTATTTTATACAGACGGCTAGAAAAACGCAAAGCTCAAAAGTTAATTTCAACTATATTTCCATTGCGAAATGATGACAGTATTTTTAGAGTTTGAAGTATCACAAAAATTTAGTATAATCTAGTATTATAGTCATAACTGAACCCTTGTCAAAACATCATTGTAGATGTGTGAATTGTGTCAACTAATGGCGTGAAGTAATTTTTGGAATTCAAAATATATTTATAAGCCTTATTCTTCCATTTTTCTGTCAAAATTTTGCGGTTTCATTGCGATTGTGCGACGCGACCTTGCGATATTTTTAAATCAGACATAACCCCATCAAAATGTATTTATAATTTATAATTATTATCTGCTCCATCAAAACGTTTTTATTAATTTATATAAAAACCCGTTTAAAATTTCCGGATCCGGTTAAAATGTCGCCAATGAAAAATCCGTTAATAATTCTGATACAATGATTAATTAATCTAAAATCGGTTTTCAACTTGACAAGATTTTGAACGTTCGCAATTTTGAACCGGACGTATTTATATTTATTATAGTCATTTCAAATTATATATATAAAAAAAAAACATCATACCAAAAAAAAAAAAAAATATAAAGATTGTTTTAGATTTCCACGAGAATTTCGTCTGCGGCAGGCAGTTTTATCTTCAGATATTTTTTTTATCTTCAGATAAAAAAATTCAATGTAAATAATTATGTAGTTGTGAAAATTCAAATTTTTTACATATAATTATGTTTGAATGTAAATCTCACGATCGGAAAATGTCGAATTTTATTTATCTGTTATTGGTTGTGCCGAAAAATCGGCGCAACTTTTAATTGAAAAAACAAAAAATCACGTCGGAAATCTAAAACGACCTTAAGAATAAGAATCTGCGAAATTAAATTTTTCTTTATAGGAAAAATAAAAAAAATTGTTAATTAATTTAAAATATAAAAATTAAATATTTGATAATTATAAAATAAAACAAATATTATAAAGCAAAGAACAAATTAAATTTAATTTGTAAAATAAAATAACTTTGCTAAATTACAAACATTTTTTATTATATAATTACAAATTGAAATTAAATATTTTATTTTGTTTTTAATAATTTAAATTAGTTTTGTTAAAATATAATAATTATATATTTGAAATCTCGTTTTGAACTCACCGGTAAAAATTTAATGTACACATTTTTTTTTTTATTTTAATATTTTGAAAATGCAAAGTTTTCCAAATTTCATAAAAGAATTTAACCAAAACATTTTTCCGAGTTTTAATTTTCCCCATTCACAAAAATTTGATTTTGCAGTTGTTTATTTTTTTTGTATGGTTAAGTTTTATGGTTAAAAATACACGTAGTAAATTCATAAATTTGAATTAATTTTATTTTTATGTTTTGAAGAAAGTTTTAAACATGGAAAGAAAAATTTAAGAAAATTTTTATTTTTTAAATATATACGAAATTGATTTTTTATTTTGTTTAATTGTAATTTATTTAGAAAATACTTAGGGGAAAAATGATATTAATATTATTGGTGGGGGTTGGTTACAAAACAATTAATTAGATAAATTATTTTATGCGAGAAATTCTTTCAAAATATATTTATAATTTGTGATCAACTTAATTATTATATACTCAAGTAACACTCTGTAATTTATTTATATTTTATGTTCGATTTATGTCCGCCAAAAATCCGTGACGCTCGACAAATTCTGAGACGGCTTTTATAAAGCAATTTTCGCCTGTGACGGTTTTCAGCCACGCACTACTTGTGGCAATGTGAGATTTTTGTTTGGTTAGAATCTACTGTGACGAATTTACGGCGGATGGTTAAACCAAGCTTTAGCTTTAAGATTAATTTGTTATACTATAATAATGTCATTATGTACATAAGCATATAAGCTCCTTTAAAAATTGAATAAAGAGTAATTGGAACACATGGTAACACTGGATTCCAGTTCCACCCCACCCCAAGTATGTTTTGAAGATAATGAAGAGGCAGACCTTTTGACGAAAGAGGGAGTCACCAACACCCTCATTGAACCAAAACCATTGTGTGATGCCTCAAATTAAACTGCAACATGCTTGAAAAACTAACACATTCGAATCTATTCATTCTAAGAACATCAAGAAAGTGAGAAACAGAGTTTCTTCAAATGAATAGGCAAATGTCAGAACAATAGTCGACTTCCTTATCACTGTAACCTAAAAAAACCTACACACAATTGATCTATCAGCGGACCAGGTGTGTAGGTTTGGAAAACACGAGGGTAAAACGACAGAGCTAATGAGGCATTGATGTCTAGACGATTTCAACAGCTCGAAGGCTATGTTGCTTCTGCAGAAACAACAGTACGGACTTGATTAGTGAAGAATAATTAGAAGTGATATATCACAATAAACCAAATGGCTGCAGTGATTAAGACAGGACCAAACCAAAAGTTATAATTATAAAAGTGTTAAACAAGCGAAAAAAATATTAAAAGTTTTATGTCCAGTTTTACAGCGCGAGATTTAGTTCAAATGATACAAGCTAAACAAAATAAGCACATTTGATTTCGCAATGAAAAGTTAGCATATACGCTTAGATAATTATTGTGAATGATAAATTGGAAATAATGTTATTGTGAAAGAAAATGAATCAGCTGATATAAAAATGTTTAGATATGAATTCGTTTTAATTTTGACACTAACTTGTTGCTTTTCATAAACTTTGAAGCTCATTTATGCTTTCTTTGATCACAAAATTAAGTTCATATTGAAGGTTTAAACTGAGAAACCACAAAAATAATTTAAACCGAAGTTAAAAATCTGAACTAAAATTTATAATCTCACTGTGAAACTGCTGACATAAAAAACTCAAACTTACGAATTAATATTAAAAATATATGTAAAAAAATATGCTATAATGTAGCTTAATGAATTAACATAACAATACATAAAGAAATCTGTTTATTCCAATTACTCTTCCACATTTACAATTTCATCTCAAAGATGGGCTCAATGATTTATAACTTATATAGAATTTGAATTGTTGAGTATTATTTAAATTGATCACAAATTTATTTTATCATTAAATATTTAATAAACTAATTCTACTAAGAAAAAAACTAAGGTACATAATAGAAAATTATAAGACAAATTCACAAGGAGAATAAATATTTAAAACTAAATACAGTAAAAATCGATATTTTAACTCTTATTATTCATATTTAATTTTTATTATTACATAATTATATTTTTTTTATATATATATATAATGTCAAAATGAATAAAAAAAAACATTTTTTTTAATTATTATTTAACTTATCGATTTTTCTCTGTAATTAATGATTATTATATTATATAAATTTTATTAAAGCTTATCACATTTATTATTTATACTATACATATAATGAAATATATGTAATTAAAAACATGCAATTCGTTATATTTAATTAAAATATACAAAAAAAAGTCATGATTTATAATTTAGAACTAATGAAAATTAGGTAAAATAATGGCACATTTTTAAATTAACGAATTAACAAATAAAGTTAAGAAACTCATAAAACAAACAAGAAATTAATATTAAGAAAAAATCATCAAATAAGAAATTTAAACATTGCTTACAAATATTATAATCAATATTTGAAAACTGCATGGAATTCTGGTTAAATTAAAAAAATATATTAAATAATTGAATAAAAATTATAAAATCATTGTGAATTGAAAATGTTTGAAAGATTATTATTTAACTTAGTATAGACTCAAAATGTACAGAGCTTGAATTAATTTATATTTATTTGTTTTATTAACGATAAATAAACAGAATATTAGTATTTATTACTTTATAATGGTCGTTAGGTTTTAAGAATTAGTTTTATTATATTGTGGAAATTATGGCATTGAAATCGACTTGACACTCGGCCCCCACATTATTATTAAACTCACCAAAACATATCCCAGCAAGAGTTTCAGCGAATTTATTTGAATATATTTGGTATAAGATTGAACGACTACAGTCGACGATTTATTCGACCGGAATATTCTGAACGAATTTTTGTAACTCAATTATTTTAATTAAAATTTTTCAGTATAAAAATAAAATACAAATTTCAAACAAAAACATTAAAATTAATATCAAAAAGAGCTTGTGTTGCCATTAAAACAGTCGAATATCGGGGCGAAACTCGAGTCGACTTAAATCATAGGATTCAATGTATTTTTTTACATTAGCTTTTAAAAAGTAATGTTCCATTTCCATATTTCCATATTTCAAATTTGAGGCTGTACTAAGGGTTCTTATGATATTGGCGGATAACAAAAAAGAAATTTAAAAATTATAAAAAAAAACAAAATAGAAAAAGATCACTCAATAATTTCCAAATCTAAAAATATCTCAGAAAACGAAAAACAAATTAAATAAAATCTTAGCTATTTTTGTTGCAATGCTATAAAATATTTCTTTTTATGTTTTATAATAATTTAATATTTTAATTCTATATTTTTTTTAGGTAGTAGTAATTTTTTTATTTTATTTTTTATTTTGTTCATAAATAGTCACGAAAAATAATTATTTTATACCTCGATCCAAGTGGGTCATTAGTAGCACCACTACCAGTACTATCAGCTGATTGACCAGGACTTGATACAGAAGCGCTTTTAACATGTCCCTTACCAGTTGGAGCGGCCGATCCACTCCTTGTTAATTCAGAAACGGCAGTCGCAAAACTAACACATGTAAGGGGGTTAAATGAGGAGTGTAGAGATTTTTTTTTAAATATGTTTAAAGTTTTTTTATATTTGTATTTAATGAGAGAGTACTTATGATGAGTACTGTATTTAATGAGAGTGTACTTTTGTTTGTTTTATGAATTAAATTGTAATTAACAAACTCTTGTCGGTCCGGTCCCGGCTGTGTTTGTTACAATTCTATATATTGGAAGACTATAATAGCAACCATTTCTGGCTGTTCTAAACAGAATTTGATATTTGCAACACTAAGCACATTACATAATGATATAAAATGTAACAAACAAAGCCGGGACTGAAAAGACAACCTTAAATTTATTACATATATAAAAATATTTGTTTCGAGTAGAAAAAAAAAAAATTATAAAGTGAAAATTAATAAATTGGAACAAAAATATAGTAAGAAAATTGTTGAATTTTAATTAAATTTTGTTTGCTGTTTGTGTTTATGTAATAATTTAATTGTGTAATAAAAAAATAATAAACATAAAATATAAAATAACATAAAATATTTAATAAATAATTATTATTGTTTGGTTTAACTTCACAAATGAAAAAAGCATTAGGAAATGTGTGTTAATTGTTTTTATGGTGGTTATTCATTTAAAAGTGTTTCCAACATTTTTAAAGCCTAATCATTTTTTTTTAATCTTATTTTAAAAACTTTATAACTTTATCTGACTAATTTGAAACAACGTTGAGTTGAGCACATTGACAACTAAATTTGACAGGCAAAGTTATAAATTTTTTATCAAAGTTCTTTGTTTGAAGAAAAATTAATTGAAATTGGTGAAAGAAAACAAAATATTATACGATAAGTAAATCTAACCGGAGCTATAATTAATATTTCATATATGTCATATATATGTCAAACGCACTATTGAAACTTAGAAAAATCGTAATACGGCGTTAAAGTACTATGTAATTGTTGAGAAACTCGCATTGAGAATTGACACTAACTCCCGGGGTAAGCTGAATACACAATTTATCGATTCTTTAAGTGGTGACATAACTATTGATTGCAATTTAAGTTAATTTTCTCATTTTGATAAATATAATTTGAAATTAAAACGAAATATAGAAAATAATAAATGTAATTTAAAATTACATTTATTGAACCAATTAAACAAATTTTCTGTTTTAACCAAAATTAAACAAATTTTCTATTTAACTCACTCAATTTAATTTCCTTTAATTAAAATTTTCTTTAAAAGTTCTTGTTGTTTCCGGTTTGTCAAATTGAAAAGTTTTATGAGTAGATTCGAAAAAGTTGAACTCAATCGTTCTATCGGATTGATTTAAGTCCTATTTGACTGTGTGCACGATTCTTCGTAGGAAATATAAGAAGATGTTAAATTGCAACTTAACTTATCGAATCGACATTTATACTATAATTTATATTAAAATTATCAATTTTATGATGAAACACTTTTAAATTTTACAAAGCTTTAAATATTTTATTTGATCGGTTAATGATTCTTTTTATTTAAAAATAAGGATTTTGCATTCGATGCAGGATTGACACAAACAAAAAATGTGGTACACAAAGTACAAAAATTATTTTTTATACACACAACTAGGATTGATTATTAGACAAATTTATGTTTAATAAGTATTTTCTGGATATAAGTCAGAAATAATTAAGAGTTGAAATAAATTTTCTTTCATATATCCTTTAAGTTTGATTATACTCAAAGATTATAATATTTATTACGTACATGAAGTTAGCGAAACATTTTTGGAATATCGAGTTTGATAGAAACTATTCTATATAATTTATTGTGGAACGCAACATTTTTTATAATACGGTCGAACTCGATATTCCAAAAGTGTTCTGCTAACTTTACGTACGCATATTTTTGAATAATGAATTGTTAATAATGAAAGTTAAATTATAAATTTCTTTAAATTTATTATTAGAAAACATTTATATCTGTTTTTTTTGTGGTTTGCAAATAAAAATATTATTTCAAAAAATAAATAATAATAAAAAAAAAAAAATCTAGTTTTTTTTTCATTATGTTTTTGTATAAAAATATATATATAAAAAGTATTTTTATAATAAATTAAAAAAAAAAAAATTAATAAGACAAAACAGAATAAACATACTTTGATTCAGTTGGCAGAACATTAGTTTTTTCTGTCGATGAAGTCTTTTCGTATAATGTTGTAGATCGTCTTGGTATCATACCACTTGGACCCACAGTTCGATTTCCATTTGTTGGATCATACTTGGAGGATGTACGTGGTTTTGCCGGGCTTGTAATAGCTAAAATATTATAAATTATAAAAATTTATTTAAATATAATAATTACTATTATTATTATCAAAATGATAATAAAAAATATAATATATTTACAATTCTCTGTATTGGTAACCGGTTTTTGAGTTGCTGATGCTGGCCTCTGATTAGCTGCAGTCAATCTAGCAGTATTTTCCTTAATAGTTGCTGAATCAATTGTGTTTTGTCGTTTGAAATTACTGCTTCTATATATATAAAAATATTTGAATAAATTTATAACATATTAAATATACAATTAAATATATTTTTACATTGATGATCGATCTGTTGATGATCCTGTATTATTTCCACTGTGATTATTAGCAACACCTTGATTAGTTGGTACAGCTGCAGCATTTGTCGGTCCAACACCTGTTATAAAACGATGGAATATTTCTAAATTTTAAAAGGCGATGAATGATGACTGTGAAATGAGCTTGGGGACTTAACAGTTTGTTAGTATGGGATTTGATTTTTTAGCAAAAAAAATAATAAATATAAAAAAAAAATACTTCACAAATTTAGTAGCTAATCTCAATTACCAGTTCACCAAAAATTGGTTAATAATTTTTATTTTTCCGATACAAAAAACCTAAATATTATACGGTATATAAAAATAAGATGTTGTCCTCGAATAGAAAATGTTTAATAATTTTTTTTCTAATTTAATTGGTACTATATATATTTCAGTGGCGCAGTAACTTAACACCGATTAATCTCTATTTTATGTCATAATTGATTATAAACGAATGTACGTACAGTAACAAGCTTCGGTTACCAAAATTTCAGAAATAATTTATTGGATAATTTCTGATACAAAGAAAATTTAATTGGTTGGTGTTGGAAGAATATATAGGACTAAGGAGAAACATTACATTACTAAATAACAAAACTATAAATATAAAATCTTCTGAACCATGATTTTGTTTAGGTGTCTACACTCTACACTAAATCATAAAAAATTTATATTAAATAAAAATTAAATTCCAATTGTTAAAAAAAAATAATAATCAAAAACTAATAAATAAAATTATACAATTTAAAGATTGGCTAAAAATGTATTGATCAGTTCAGTTTCGATTCGATTCGTACAGTAGCCAATTGACTTGGTTAAGTAGACATTTGTCAGTTTTAAGTTTTGTTTTCGTCTTTTTTTCTGGTGTAATTTTTATTTTGTTTATTATATAATTACGAATAATTTTTAATATCCTCTATAAATTTTTCATTACACATTATTTTTTATTTTTTTTGGAAACCCATATTTTATTTCTCTTGATATTTGCTTCAGTTCAGTTTGGATTCGTTCAATCATTCAGTTCAGTTTCCAATTTTAATCGCTCCTATGTGTCCTCACAATCGATTTTGCATACAAAATATATGAAGACATCAAATTCGCACGAATCAATGCTGAACTGATCGATATAATGTAGCGTAGCCTAAGCTTAATTCAACTTAGAAATTACAAATTAGTAATCAAAAAATTATGATAGGAATTTCAGTGTAAAGGATATCTTAATTTTAAACATGCATAAAAACAACAACCTACATAAAATATTAATGAAATTAAATTTTCGATATCATGGTTAGATTTTAATTTATATTTTTTTTTGTTATATATTTTTAATTACTAAAGAAAAGGAAATTTGAAAGAAATGCTGAATTGTGCTCGACATAATATATAATTTCATTCATTTTATAATAACTTACGTAGTGTTTCAGCTCCGCTAGATGCTCGTCGACTAGGTTTTGTACTCGAAGCTGAAATACTTCTATGTACACCACGGTGTGTTGGACTTTGTACAGATGAATTACCAACAGCAGCGCCATCGTTTCCGGCTATGTTACGTAACGATAGGGAAGATCCTGATCGGGATCCGTCGCTTTCGGGCTTTAAATGTAATCAAAAACAAAATAAAAAATTAACCATTTTTTAAGTAGCGAAATATAAAAAATTTAGTAATATTTTTTTTAATACTAAGTTTTTTGTGAGTTTCCATATCATTAAAAGCATTTTTATATTAATATTTTTATATAAACAAAACCAAAAAAATTGTGATTTATTTATTGTGTAATTTTTGTGTTCTTATAAAAAACATAAAAATATTTTTTTTATGATTATGAAATTTTGTGTTTTTTTTTGTGTATTAATAAAAAAATGTAAAATTATATTCCAGAAATAATTAACAACTTACATCAGTGCTTTTTCTTCCTAGAAGCAAATATGTGGCGAAAACATCATCGTAGCGAACTTGTGACAATGAATCTTCAATTTCTTGCCTATTATAACCCATTGCGACAAGGGCTTCTACAATTTTTTCATATTTTTTTTTTTTTTTTTGTAATTTTTATGGAATTTTTTTAAAGACAAAGTAAAAAAATTGTTTAATGAAAATCATGAAAGAAAGAAAAAAAATCAAAAATTTGAAAAATATTAGATATTTTTTTATAAATATTTAAAAATAAATAGAAAATTATATTTAAATGCAGTAAACAACATTTAACGAGCATTTTTTTTTGTATATTGTTTTTTTCTGTATATATCAAAAAATAAAACATTCACACTAAATGAGCAGTTTTTGTAATTGACAGCCATCTAACTAGAAAATTATAGATTAATAAACATTAAAAAAAATATTTAATAAATTTCTTTTGGTCTGTTGTTTTTTTTTTTCTGTTAAAAATAATATAAATGTAATAAAAAAATCAAATTAATGCATTCGGTTTCAATATTTTTACAATAAGAAAATAATTAATTTTTGGTACAGAACGTATTGCAATAGATATTAAAGTAATAAACAATCAACATTCGATACGAAGATTATACAGGGTTTGCACTCCAAAAGTATATATGCAAAAATATATATAATTATAATTAATAATTTTTAATTTGTAAACAACCAATTTTATTTATATTTTTTATTAAATTACATTATTAAAATATTAAATTTTTCAATATTGTATTTTAAATTGAAACAGTTTGGATTTGGAGTGCCCTGTATAAGATTTACTTATATTATTCTAATAATCAATCATTGTATATAGTATTTTTTATAGGTTTGTGTTTGTATCAATTACTTATTGTATAAGAATCTATTAAAAAACAAAGTTGGTAAGTTTTAATTAATTAATATTACTACCATAATTGAAATTCTTTGAATTGTAGAATAATTATAAATTTCGATATATAAATATCGAATTTCAGTTCTTTTCAATGAATATGGATCTTTTATATGCATATACATATTTATAACAAATATTTAACAATCAAATTATTTAAGAAATTATTATATACATTTTTCAGATTTTTAATTATTGTAATTTTAAAATTATTTCCAGTATATTTACAAAAATTCATATTATTTAATATTGATTTTGAAATAATTTTTTTTTAAATAAAAGAGTTTCAGAAATTATAGAAAAATTAATTTAAGTGTTTTGAATTAAAAGAATTTGAACATAATAAGATAAAAAATGAATAATTTTACATATGTAATAAAAAGCATTTCTTTTTAAATAAAAACTAATCAAAACCGAAATTCAAAATATTCTATTCAAAAATAAAAATTAACTCTACAGAAAATTATATATCTATAATTATATTTGTTTCGAAATTATATTTATAAATTTAATTATTTATATATAAATATAAAAAAAATAATTTAAATTTAATACAATTATATTTTACAACATCAAAATATTTTTAAATACTTAATTTATAATTTATAATAAAAAAAATATTTGAATAGAAATAAATAAAGTTTTGTATTTTTTTTTTGAATTATTATTAAATTTACAACAATCATTTAGTGATAAAATGTTTTTCTTTTGGAATACAGTACCCGTCTTACCTATCCGCTTCGGATCACCTAAATCTTGTTTTGGTTCTAAATATGGTTTTAATTCCTCTTCCTCAAAACCCATATTCATCCATTTATCACTCATGATAGTCTCAAGACTAGCACGTTTAGCTGGATTTAATACAAGGAATTTACGTAATAAATTTTCACAATCAGTTGACATATAAAAAGGAATTCTAAAAATAAATAAATTTATAAATATTTAAAAAAAAATTATATATTTTTTTTTTTAATATTCAAGATTTCGATTATTGGATATTATTTTGCTATTGTGTAGTAATATTTAATTCAATCGAATTAAATAAATATACTAAGTTCAATAAAATCGAATCGAATCAATCTATACATAATCGACATGAATAATTTTTCTTACCTATATTTGCCTCTGAGAACTCTTTCACGTAATTCTCTAAGTGTTGAACCATCAAATGGTAATGAACCACTTACAAGTGTATATAATATAACACCAAGTGACCATACATCTACTTCAGGTCCATCATATTTTTTACCTTGAAATAATTCTGGTGCAGCATATGGTGGACTACCACAGAATGTATCTAATTTTGATCCAGGTGTAAATTCATTTGAAAATCCAAAATCAGCTATTTTAATATTCAATTCACTGTCTAGTAAAAGATTTTCAGCTTTTAAGTCTCTGTAGATATTTAATTTAAAGAAATAATGATGAAAATAACAAATTTAAATATTTTTTTTTTTTAATAATTATACCTATGGATAATTCGCTTCTGATGGCAGTACTGTACAGCCGATACAATTTGTCTAAATTTAACACGTGCCTCTTTTTCTTTCATTCTACCATGTAGTACTAAATAATCAAATACTTCACCTCCAGACGCATATTCCATAACCAAATATAATGTCTTTTCAGTTTCAATAACTTGGAATAATTTCACAATATTCGGATGATCAAGCATTTTCATAATTCTTACCTAAAATTTGAAAAAGTTTTTACATATTTTTCGGAATGTATTAATTTATTTTTTGTTATTATACCTCTCTAAATAATTTTTGTAGCGACCCAGGATTTAACTGAGTTTTGTCAATTATTTTAATGGCAACTTCTTTACCAGTTGGTAGGTGTTTGGCTAATTTTACCTTAGCAAAATTGCCTTTACCAATTGTTTTTATTAATTTATATTTGCCAATATGTTCTTCAGCTGGTCGCCAACGCATTGGTACACCACCGCGTATTTGCATATTTGGTGAACCCTAGGAAAAAAAATTGATTTATTATTAAATTTTATAGTTTTTTTTTTTATAATTAATTATACACAAATTTTAATTAAAGTTCGAAGTGTATCGGTCAATTTAGAAGAAAATTTTATTTTTTTCGAATTGAAAATATTTTTTATTTGTAAACATTTTCATGATTTATTTATTTAGAGACATTTTAAAGTAATTGCTAATCGCTACCCAATTAGAAAATCATTTTAAGTGGAAATTGAGAATTATTTTAAGCATTATACAGGGTGTTCCGGTTTTATGTATCTTTGAATATATTGGCAAACATCTGAAGGTACAGAAACGTAAATTTGTAGCTAAAAGATAAATTTATGTAAATATGTAATACCAACGAAGGCCAAAAGTGGAATTATGTAAAATGAATATCACAGATTGTCACGAATCATTTTAAATAATTTTGCCCCAGCTTAATCCGTTGAGTCATTCTAAAGTTTGCACCCAAATTTACTTTTTTGATGGATCGAATCAAATTTTCGGGTATAGCTCGAAAGATGAACACAATGAGGAAAACACAATATTAACCGGAACATTTTTACAGATAATTGTTAATTGATTGAATAAATTTCTTTGGTTACAATTCTAATTATTATACTCAATGAAATTTTGTAATCAATATAAGAAAATGTTCTTTCAATTAAAATACACAAATTTAAATAGTGTTTACATAATATAGAAGAAAAATTCTTTCAATTTAATATTCATTTTATAATTAAATTCCGTGTTGTTTTTTTTAAAAAAAAACACATTCAATTCAAAAATATTATATTTAATTTTCCTTGATAATAAAATATAAATGTTATTATCACTGAGCAAGTAAAAAGATATCACAAAGTTAGTAGATAAATAATATATAAATTAAAGATAAGATTTGAATAATAAATTATTATAATATGATTAATAATCTAATCACAAATCGTGCACTAGACTTTGAAAAGTGTTAGATTTTATTGAAATTATTGTTACGCAACTGAAAAAATTTGATATTTGCATTAATAATGTGTCCAAAATTCAAAAGGTTTTTAAAACCCTATCGAAACTATTTTTTTCATGTGATTCAGCTATTGCTCAAAATAATAGATCAGTGGGTGTGGGACATATTGTCCCATTTCGTTCTGAAAGGAATAAAGTCAAATATAAAAAAATGTAATTATTATGTAATAATTTTTATTAAATGAATTTTAAAATATTGCAGAATATATAATTTAAAATTGATTTAAAAAATATATTACATAATATCGTGTTTATGATTCATTAATCCAACATTAACATTCATATATGTATTAACAAAAAATATTATATTACTAGATTATTTTCAACTTAAAAGGTCCAGGAGTTATGGTGCAATACCATAACACGGAATTACGTCAACAATTCAAATAACTTTACAACATAAATCCTGCTGAACGGTTAACGCAGTGACGCTGTTTATAATTTATACCGAGTATGATTGTGACGCTGACCACATAGCCAAATGTAAACTCATACTATCTGATAAATGTGATCTAGGTGCAACACAAAATAGTGAAGATCTGCAACACCTGTCCATTAGCAAGATTTATCAACTGGATTTAAGTGTTAAATGAAAAAAAACGATCCTAAAATCTAAAATTCATATAAAACATAATAAAATAAAATTTCTTTCCTATTTTACATGTGATATTGTATGTAAAATGTTAAAAAAATTTCAAAGATTTAAAAAAAAAACCGAAAGATAATTAATGACGATGTGTAAAGCGTTATAAAATTAACCTAACCTAAATTAGTGTTAATTTTAAAATTTTTATTTTTAATATATAAGAAAACTTATATAAATAATTATTTTAGACAATAAATTGTCATACGTAATTAAAAAAAAGAAAAAAACTTGTCACACGTGAACATAAAAAAAAAAATATTTTTATACTTATAAAAAAAAAAAAAAAAAAAACAGAAACGAAAGCAAAATAAAATTTCTAAATTAAATTTTATATGCCAACAAAGACGTCAGTTTTAAATATTAGAATACAAAATTCCGATAAACAACGTCATAAGTCATAGTATTTTTATATTATTAGCCGCCGCAATAAACAGTTTTAAAAACAAAATTTCTATTTAAATTATATACAAAAAAAAAATAATTTAATTTTCCTTCTCTCGGCACGTGATGAGCAATTTAAATTTAGAAAATATTTGATGTTCAATAAAAAAATAATACTAATAAATTGCTTCAAGTAATTTGTAAAATTATTAAAAACGATTTGATAAAGTTTCCACCAGGAAATAATTTTTGCTTTACACGTCCCCCGTAAATCAGAATATATGGCGTATAACACATGTAAATACGTCTGAACGCTGACGTCTCCTGAAATCTCGTATGCGTTTGTGAAATGGCTATCAATATTTTAAAATATCCACAATTATTGACAATTTTTCAAATATGTTTGTCGTTACAATGACAATGACACAAATCTTCAGAAATTTTAAATGTCAAAACTGAGCAGAAATCACGCTTCGTATTCTCGGTGTATGAATGTGAATGTCGCGTATTTCGGGAGCTTCAATACAAAATGTGTGCACATTAGCATATTTTGACAGTCGTCACATATGTTTTTCTTTATGTAGGTGTTATTTAGCAGAAACAATAGCCACGCGATCAGCGGAATGCGATCATGTAGTAGCAAGCACGGTCAAAAGTATACGAGCTTGTTCGAATTTTAATATCAAAGATGTGTTAAATGAAAAATATTTCATTACATTGGCAGATATAACGGCCCTAAGTAAGCTATACTAATATATAACTACACTAGTAATTTGATATCTAATACATATAAGATTCTGGGATCATAAACATCAGTCTACATTAGGGTGGTTCAATTAAGTAGATTAGAGTAGATAAATAAATAATAGTAGAAGCCCCGAATATTCGTGGCGACCAGATACATGATTTCTTAATAACTCAGAAATCCCTTACGCAGGTATGTTAACCTTTTCGGGTTACAGTTTCGCAATCGCAAAGGATGTGTAGTGTGTAGATTCTTCATCTTCTGAACATAACCGACAGTAACCATTTTCAGACTTTTCGATCTTGTTAAAGTGATACCTAAGCGGACATTATCCTGTGAACTGTGAACATTTAAATTATTAAACGTAGGTCGGTTTGGCTAAATGTGAAAATATAAATAAAATAATTATTTCAATTCGATATCTGTAAAATACACTTTATAAAAAACATTCACATTTTAATAAATTTGTAATAAATTTGGAATTTAATGGAATTTAAAATATGTCATTTAAAAAACCAATTTAGTTCATAACAATTTTATAAAATTATTTAAAATTTAAATTATTAAGAAGTTTAATTTTATTTAATAAATTATTTGTATAAAAACTTAAATTTCTTGTTTAGATAATGATATTTTTCGAACAACTTGTAAATTAATAAAATAAAAACCAATATTTATATTTATATATTGTATTAAAAAAGTATAGGTAAATTAAAAATAAATTTTATGTAACTCTAATTTAATGTGTTAATAATATTATTTTGTTTACTGCGAATATTATTTTTAAATAATATATTTAAATCAGAAGATTTGCTATAAAAAAAAAAACAGAAAATTTTCAAGACTAAACAATCCGTTTTATAAAGTGTAAATTTTACTATCCAATTAAACAATAAATTTAATCTTATATCTTATTTAATTTATAAAATATATATAAGTTATTAACTCGTGTTGTATTTTCTAGAATATCACAAATCAACTCTACTTAATTATCATCTGAGTTAAGTAACATAATATTTAACCACATCGATTTTTTTTTTTAAAAAATTAATTTATAATTAATAGAATTATTTATTAATATTTCGAAATTAATTTTTAATTTTGTTGTTAACTTCAAACAACAATTTAAAATTAATATCTTTAATTGCAATATTAAATTATATTTTAAATGGCAACAGCGCTTAAAGGCCTAAACGTAATGTGAGCGGAAACCGATAGCGTTTGCTTCGAAAAATGTTTAACATATGAAAATTAATGAAAGTAAACGCAATGTTCGCAGTAAACGCCAAGACAAGAAAAGCTATTGGCTAGATTGAACAATGTAGAATATTAACTGCCATGCCAGCGCTAGAAAATTTCAATACAGGAGTCAAATATTGTTAAATATCTTGTTACATTTGAATACATTCTAATTTGGGAGGCAAAATATTGTTAAATTTTAATAAAATTTTTGATACACTTCGTAAATTATGTGAACAATTTGGATAATTTTTACAATCTCTAATGTATCCATTCCAAAAACTCTTATTTTACAACACAGATAAAATTTATTAATTTTGACAGATCTACAATTTTCTTACGCCAGCATATTTATTTATGTATGCTACAGCTACAAAATATTTGATTTATTTATGACGTTATTATTGTAAGATCCAAGAACTGTAATACCATCGGGGAATAATTTAAGTGTGACCCAAATTATTGTTACTTTTTTTGCATTTTAACAAAGTAGCATAATATAAATAAATAAATATTGAAAATTTATTTCGTAAAAAAATTAAAATAAAATATATTTATAGAAAATATAAAAATTTGTTTAGTGTGTAGACTTACTAATTATAGAATTCCGACAAATAATTTCTTATATTTGTATTTTTAGAATATACTTGTAAAATTTCAATACGTTATTAGTTTGAATAAAAGAAACAGAATGATTAATTTAATTATGATTGTATATAGAAAGAATAATAAATTAATTTTATCTACAGTTCACGTCACGTGGCAAATATTCAAAAATCATCGTAAAGTGCATCGACTCGACATACAACTGATGCTAAATTTGTTGTGAAATTTCGAAACAATTTTATTCACATAATTTTATGAATATTTCGAGATTTCTTACTATACCGTACAGATTTGTCAGTCGAAGTTTGAAAATATTACGATTAAAATATAAATTTTATCGAATATCAAATTAATCTTAATTAACATTTAAGTATTGTCGATATGGGAAGAGAGATTAATTTAAATTATTATAATTTTCAATGTAATATTCAAAAATAAATATTTTTAATAAGAAAATTGTAATTTAATCAATTAAGCTGGAATTACAATAGCTCGCCAAATCAAATTTATATAGTGATTAAATTGTGTCTCATGGTATAAAAAAATAACGACAACCGTCTATCGTAATTGATGAATCATGCCCTGTGTATCAAAATATAATTCAAAGAATTTAAATCTTTTCATTTGTTAAACACGAACCTTTAAAAATTTGTGAAACTAACCTAAACCTGAACTTATACAATCTCAATACCGATCTCTGCAACGAATAATTTGAATTCAATATTATGTTAAGAACATAAATCGGAAAAAATGGAACATAAATGATATTAAAAAGAAATGTCGAAAACAAAAAACTAAATTTGAAGGACATTTAGGTTTTGTAGGAAGTTTTTTTAAAATAATTTAAAATATATAAAACCTATATAAAATCATTCAAATAACAAGTACCCAAATTTTTTCTTAGTTTACCTGATATTCAGATCTAACCCGATTCTTTTTTTGATTAGCACTTTGTAAAGCAGCTGCATTAATAGATGTTGTCGCAGCAACTGCAACAGTTTGACGTACTACAGGAATTGGCAGCGAATTATTAGTTGCTGGTACAGTTGAATTTGTCACTGGTCCTGATTTCTCTTTAGTTTGTACACCAACTAATTTTGGTTTAGTTAAAAGTCGTGCTGCTGCTGCCTGTTTAGCTTGTTTTGCTGCAGCATTTGCTAATAATATTTTTTCAAATTGACGTAAATTTTGTAAACGTTTTGCTTCTAAAACATTTGGTGATGCTGCTGTCATTTTATTTTGTATTTGTTGTCGTTTTAATTCATCACGCATAGCTAAAACTTTATTCTCAACATTTTTTGTATCGGAAGCTGTACGATTAATTTTTGATACTTTATTTGTATGACCAGAAGTACTATCGTTATTATTACTATTATTATTATAACAATTTGATCCACTAGCATATGCTCCAGTTGAATTACGTATATCAGTACCACGTTTAAAATTGTTTGATGTTTCTGTATCAGAATCATCATTTGGTGAACGTAAATAACAAAAATCATTACCGGATGCCATATCACTAATACCAGGTTGTAATAAATTTTCAAAATCACCGTAACGTTTACTCTTTTTTGTATAATTTACTTGGATTTCATCAATACTAATATTTTGATTTTTTGTAATATTTTTAATATTACGTCGATTTGTGGCATCATCGTTGTTATCATCATCTTTAATTGTGCCGGTCGTCTCAGTTTTTATATCAGTAGATGACAAAATTTCATTATTTTTTTTAAAACTTTCTTCAACCTGATTTATTTGTTTTTCAATAGCACCTAATGCTGCTGTCGAAAAATTATCATCATCTATAGCACCTGCTGCACATGATTTTCCTGATAATTGTGAATAAACCATTTGATGATTTGTCACACCTGCTGAATTACGATCGTTACCATAATATTTATCTGATATATTCAATTTTGGTGGTGTAGTAGATTTTTGTGGTGCCGGTATTACTATTGTTTTAGGTGATTCTTTTTGACTTAAAGGATAATATTCGGAAATATTTGGTGACACTTTATTAAAAGGTGTACTTGTAATTTTTTTACTATCAATAAATCGTATTGCAGTTGGCGATAAACCACTACTGTTTTGTAAACCGGCACCAGATAATTTTACACCTGTTGAAGTTGTTGTTGCATTATTTGTTATTGGTTGAAATGATTTTAATGTTGTGGCTGTTGTATGATTAGTAATACCAAATTTTTTTTCCGGTTGTACAAATTTTGTATTAACAATTGTGTTCTTGTCATCACTAATAATTTTCTGTTGTGATGGTCTCAATAAATTTTGTGAATTATTACAGTTGTTGTTGGCACCACAATCACCATTAATATCAATATCAGCTAATTTAACATATTGAATCTGTGGTATTGGTGATGATGATGAAGATGATGATGAATTATTCATATTAGGTTGTCTAGCATTAGAAATATTACTAATGGGCGGTGCCGGTGCTATTGTTTTACCGAAACGATGAGCACGTATACGTATACTTTTACGGGTTGTATCATCACGTTTTAAATCAGAATCCATATTTTATAAAATAAATTCAATGTCGGGAAATATGAAATTTTTTATTTTTAATTAATATTTTTTTTTTTTTTTTTTAAGTTTTATGAATTAAAAATATGTGGACTGTCACGACCACATCACATTTTCTAAAACAATTTCATTGCAACTAAAATTTGTGTTAAAAAAAATTGTAAAATTTGTTGAAATCAATATTAATTTAATCATTAATATAATAATCTTGTTATGTGTTATTAATAACGAATAAACGTAAGTACTATTTTTTTTTTATATTGATAAAATAATTATTATAATATAAAAAACACTGCCAAAACAAACAGCAATAAAAAGTTTACTTGTCATTT
The DNA here is from genome assembly GCA_963920725.1 of Rhamphomyia laevipes. Classification (NCBI taxonomy): domain Eukaryota; kingdom Metazoa; phylum Arthropoda; class Insecta; order Diptera; family Empididae; genus Rhamphomyia; species Rhamphomyia laevipes. The sequence continues at coordinate 24,702,591 of OY987259.1, read as the reverse complement.
GTTTTTAAGGGTGCATGCATACTGGCCGCAAAAAGCTGACGATTATGTCATAGTAATGCTGGATTAATCGCTTCGTCCGATTTCCGTGGAATTAATTTTATTCAGTTCATCGTTTCGTTCGAAATCTGTTGGGTAATTTTTGTCTTGACACAATATTTACATATTTAGAAAATTCTGATTTTTAACAAATTTAATATCTTTCACAGAAAATTTGAAATTGAATCAACCTTTATTTCGGAAAGATAAAAATCAGACGAATAAAATTGAAAAATGAGAGACGCTAATTTTTTTCATATAAAGTTCGCTTACGTCAGAGACGAAATGATAAATCCCGCATAAAAGCGGAGTTGATAACAAAGCTGTTTTCAAAGTTCAAAGCGATTTTTCTCGCATAAAAGTGAATACACCATTTTTTTCTCATTTTAAAAGCTTCTTTATATTACATTATCAGACTTTTTTAAGGCTAGTCGTATGCGATGTCAAAAAAATATGATGAAAATGCATTCAGTCAGATTTAATATAAAACAAAGCATATGCGATCAGTGCTTTTCGTTATGTTTACATTGTACGATTTTTCATCAGACAAAAAATGGCATCAATATTTTATGAAAAGTTTGATAATGAAAAGGAACCTTCATTTTGTTACTTATCTAAAATTTAGACCAGAAAAATAAATCTTATCACAAAGAAAAAAATGTGGACATATATGTCCAAAGGTATTTCAATATTAAAAATAAATTAATTAAAAATAAATTAATTAAAAATAAATAAATTTAATTAGTTTCTAAATTTATTCCTTGTTCAGTTTATAACGTAGTTTATCTATATTCAATAAAAAGATAATGATTTTTTTCTGACTGTCCCCCTTAAAGGCAAATGGTTATGTATACACTTATATGAATATCCAAAATTAATTAGTTTCTCGAACGAATCCATCTTTTCTTCATTCACAATTATTAGTAATAAATAACATTTCGTTCCCTATCAATAAAACTAAAGTTAATTTCATTGCAACTAACAATTTGACAAAGAACGAGCTTGTTTCACATTATTATATTGCTATTTAATCAGCTCCACTGTGCTTCTCGCGGCCACTATGCTAGCACCCTAATTTTTATATTGTTGGCTTTTTTTTTTTGTTATATTTCATTTAGTTATTGGTAATTTGTTATCAAAGTTATATTTTAGAAAATATATAATTTTTATTATAAATATTATATTTATCAATTTTTGATAAATATAATTTTTTTTTAACTATATTTTCTTTGCTTTCATTTATTAAAGTTACAAGTTTGTATTTATAGAATTGCAATGTTTTTTTTTATTGTTTTTGTGTACGTATTTATATTTTGTGTTCGTATATGTTAATTAGAATAAAAATTTATAAATGTCACCTTAATTTCTATGTATTTGTGTTTTTTTTTTAAGATAAGAAATTTATTGTTTTTATATATTTTCTCTGAAAAAATAAATAATATTTGTTCAACATAATTTTATTTTAAATCACATTTTCAATTTTATTTCAATTATTTTAATTATGCACTTTCTATTATTAACTTTTTATTTTAAAACACCTGTAAAAAAATTTCTATTTATTTAAATTTGTATTATTTATAAAAAAATTAACTATATATTATTATTATGTTAAATTTTAGTTTTTTTTTATACAAATTTTCCCCTATCTTCCGAATGTGAATGATTTATATCGTAAAAAACACAATTTTATTTTATATTTATGACAAAAACTAGAGCAACAAACGAAATTTTAGCTACAATCAACATTTACATACACATTTACAAACTATATAATAACATTTTTTTTTTGTCGAGATACGTCATCGTAATGCAGAACTAGTTTAATTACAATTTTGAACAATTTCACGATATTGTGTTCATTGAATTGGTTTTGGTAATCTTATTAAGCATGATGTGTAAAATGACTCGTCAACATAAAGTGCTTAGAGTTGTTTGCTTATAAATATCACTTTACACTTATAAAATCACTTTACACACAAAGATTAATAAGATTACCAATTCAATGGAGACAATATCGTGAAATTGTCCAAAAGTCGACTTAGACTAGTTCTGCATTAAGGTGACGTATATTTATGAATTCGTATTACATTTTAATAAAGCAATAAATTTTAGAAAAAAAATTATAATACAAATTCCAAAAAAAAAAAAACACCACATTACAAAAAAAAAAATTAATTAGCACATAAAATATTTTTTTTGTTTAATTTTTTGAAATTTCAATGGCGACTAAAATAATGAAACTTTTTTAATTAATTTATGAGACTAAAATTTGAACAGAACACAACAAAATAAGAAACTCTCCAGCACTAAAAACTGACAGCAAAAATTATAAATTTCTGATAAAAATTTATTATTTTTTTTTTTTATTATTATTTTAACTAAAATTCTACAAACGTTGATGGATGAGTCAGTATTAAAAAAAAATCGTTGTTATTTGATTTATGACGCTGGCAAGCTTAGCGTCTGCGCAAAGTTAAGTCGATTTTTATATATGAGTAAATAAAAAAAAAAACTGTGCAGTACAGAACGATGAAAGCGATTAAGTTTAGTTCATAAAAAAAATTTCGAAACCTACAAAACCACCCAGCAGACGTAAGAATCTGTAATATTTTTAATGGTAACCGTAGTCTCACTCACAATACATAAAGAATAAACGAAATGTTGAGTGGTTGTGCTTGTGCAAAACTAAAAGAGATAATTATTATTATTATTTTTTTTAAAGTTTCGCGGTTTAGTGGGTTTTGTATTGTGGTTGGTTTTAAATCTGTATACGAAAACTTTAGTTTCTATTAGTTTCTAATAGCAACAGTTTTTTTTCTAGATAAAAGAATCGTTAAATAAATTAGTATTTTGCTAATATTATATTAGAAAAATATCTGCGAATTAATTATAGTTTATAGGTTAAGTTAAGAATTGTGGGTGAAGATCCGCGATCAACAAGTATCACGAGAAATAGTTCTAAATCCTATCAAAAATTCTCTTACCATGATGAAGAAAAAAATTCTTCACAAAGGTAGTGTTAAGTGTTGAATTGGCTCAACCTTAGAGTAGATAATAAACTTATATACTCTAAGGGCCAAACAACCCGATTAAGCTGTGACCAATTAGTAGCTCGATTAGTTCCCTAAAAAAATTTCTATTCATGGACAGAATGATCTCCGATTTCTTCTTAGAGAGTTGCTGGCAACATCATTTAGTTTGACGGCACTGAGGATTTTGTTCCCAGGTTCAATGAAACAGAAATAATAAAATTAATTACTTTGCTGTCAATCAATTCGACCGATATGATTTACCATGCCATCAAATAGAACAAGAGTTGAAAACTTAATATTATTCATTCCTCAATTTACTTATGTAAATCGAAATTTCAGAATTAAACTGCAAAAAAAATTGCGAAATGGAAGATTTTATTATAAGATTAGTTATATAGAGAATGAGAACAGAGATTAACTAACAGGTACTTCATCAGTCCCGTACCTTTTTGCGGCATCTCCAAAACTCACCTAATAGGGAAAAACAACATTATCCATTGACTGGAACGACGTGAAGGGATTTCTCAACAGCAATAGAAAAGGGATAAATAGGTCCTCTCCTCAAACTTAGAAAAACCAAGTCACGTATTATAAGTCTACATTTTACAGGTCACTGTTCCCTTAGGTATTAGTTAAAGGAGATGCAGTGTACGGAGGCGGATATTTGCCTTAACGACTACATATTTATCTAATCTATTTAGAGAGTAATCTCAAGAGGTTCTATTAAAAAGTCCAACTATGATTTGGACATTATAAAACGACTCTACACTAATATATAAACAAATTTTCTTTAATCTATAAAACTGAGGTGAACAAATTTGTAATCTGCCTTTTTGCCACAAATTTATACAATGTAAAAATTGAGACTAGATTTAAAAACTCAAGAGATTTTATTTATGATCGACTATTAATACTGGAGAGAATGAGATAGAAATATTACTAATGAGATAAGATATATTTAGAAGAAAAAAAATATATACTACATAAATACATATAAGTGAAAACTTTATATAAAAAATGTAAACCTTGACTTAGATGCTAAATTCTGTTGAACAGTTGAATAAAAAAAAATTAAGTTTTTGGTATACCATAATAAAACCGATTTTTTTATAAATATGAAAATTGATAATGTGGTTTTTTTATACATATATAATACATATATATATATATATAAATAACGAATGTATATAAACATTTCATTATATCGGAAATGGTCAATTAAATCGAAAAATTAGGTAGGCACAAAAATAAAGACAACTAATATGTAAAAGTAATTTTTATAGTTGTATATATTGGCAATATGATTAGATAAAAATTAACTAAATAAATGTGGTATATAAAAATATCAGTAAGTAAAACAGTGAATGCCATATAAATTGAACTGCAAACGGGTTTGAAATTTTTAAAATAAGGAAACATATATTTTTCAATTATTTCTTAAACATATATTTTGCGTTTGGATTACAATTTGAATTCGAAATTTTATGAATAAATATATAAAAATTAATTATGTACTTTTACCTATATGAAAAAGGTATTAAACAAAGGCAAATGAATAACGCAGTTAATTGTAAAAAACAAGAAATCGCTAGCGGTAGATTTGAAAAATATTCAAAATATGGAAATTAATAAAAGTAAACGATATATGTACACGCTGTCACCGCCAACGGCGAGATTGAACAATGTTGAATATTAACCGCCAGCGCCAGAGAATTTCAATACAAGAGTCAAAACTTTGTTACTTTTGACTACGTTCTAATGTGCAAAGTAATAATTGTTAAATTTGAATTAAATTTTTATAAGTTCTACAGATTTTTGATACACTTCGTAAAATATATGAATAGTTTGGATAATTTTATAATTTCTAATATATCCATTTAGATCACATTACGATTGGGCCTTAACTAGATCTAATGTAATTCAAGTATAACGGCTCCATAATGTCTTCATGTATGATGTTGTAATGCACCTCAAAACGTTCAACTGAAGATTACCGAATTGTTAAAAAGTTATTTCGAAATTGTTATGAAAAAACATCGTATGTTTTATTCAATTCAACTTGGATTAATTGAATTTCCTAGACATTACAAATTAACGCAAATTTATCGAATATTTACTGTATATATGGAAGAGCTTTTCGATCGAATTAAAAAAAAAAATTACGAACTTTATTATAATTAGTCTGGCAGTATAAAAAAAAATCAGTTATGTATATTTATGTATGTATACCGTAAAAAAAACATAAAAAATATTTTTATGCCCATCAACCATGACCTTACAAAATTCGTACAATTGTGAAATTAAACAAACTGGAACAAAAAATTTGAGTGGCATTAAGCCATAGACAAATCTTTAAGTATATCTACAAGAGTTTTATCACAAAAAACTCTTTTATCCAAAATATTTGAATTGGAATGGAAGGATGTGTTTCTATGAATTTAATGTTTAATTAATAAATTCATCTTTTAGTGTAAAATAAATTCGTTTTATATACGGTTTTATAATGAGAAAATTTGTGTTTAGTTATTTATTTATTGTTATATGTATAATTATAAAGACAATTTGCGGTTGCAAAAGATTCTAAATACATTTCAATTTTTAATTGAAGCTTATTTTGTCTTTAATTTCTAATTTCCGTCCCTGTTTTACTTCTTCAACTATATTTCTATATTTAAAAATAAAATCAATAAAAAACAATTATTTTATTTACAAAAAAAAATCGCAAAGTAAAAGTTATTTTGTAACAAACCCTGCAACCCCAAACATAGAGTTACGGAAATCCAATCAAAATTCGAGTCTATTGAAAATATTATTTTCATATTTTTTTATGAGAAACGTTCACGGTAAGTAGTAATACATAATTACAATATTTTTTAAACGCCATCTAGTATAAAATAGACATACTATAAAACGACATGTTAACTTTAATTTTTACATAACGTATACTTACTTAATCTTTGAAATTCTAAACTTTTATATATATAATAAAATAAGTAAAGTATTTAAGTAGAAATTTAATTTTATTGGACAAGTATTACTTTAAATTAAATTCATGGTCATATTTGCGTGTAGCTTAAAAAGAATTTATAATAAAATATATATTATTAAAGTGGGATTTTAAATAAAGATAAGTTGAAATAATAAAATAATATTTTTTTTTTAAATGAAATTATAAGTTGAAATTACCATAATCATATGCAAAAATATAACAAGAAAATAAAATGTGTTACAGATAAAAATGAATAAAAATAATATAATATTAATAATTATGATATTTACATAAATAGAAACTTGTATAGTAATACTGCAATCAGAATTATTAACCTCTTATATTAAGAGATACGATAAATGGTGCATGGAATACATGGTGTTTACAGTACATAATGTACAATAAAAATAGAGTTTGAGTTTAGATAATACAAAAATAATAGAAAATGTTCTTTAGGTTCATATTTTATGTAAAAATTATACAAATGTATCGTTACAAAATGGTATCCATTTTATTTAAATCAGCGTTAGGTTAAGAAAAATGTGTGAAGGATCGGTGGTCAACAAGCATCATGAGAGGATTAATGCTTAGTTCAAAAACTAAGCACTAATCCTATCATATTATCCACTTACCTTTATGACGGGAACAATTCTCCACAAAGAAAGTGTTGAAATATCGACCAATCGTGCAGTATGTTATGTCCCAAGTATTGGCTCTTAACACGCCTAAGTCTTCCTTGAAGAAAACGAAGCAGCGGACCTTTTTTCAAAACGAACCAGAATCGTTCTGCACGGAGTATAAAGATGTTAACTTACTTAAGTCGATTCAAATGTACGAATCTGTGCGGTGCCAACAAAATTATTGCAGTAGGAAAGTAAGTATGAGACATTCAAAAATGTTCAGCTGGAGATGAACTGGTAAGATGCATACACCAACTCGTTAAAATATGGACTGAAGAAAGAATGCCCAATGAATGGAACACCAGCATAATCATTCCCATATTCAAAAAAGGTGATCGGTTAGAATGCTCCAACTACCGAGGGATAAGTATAAAGCTGGATTGATTATATGATATTGTTTTGAATTCAAGGAAAACATTTATATAATTTGAAGGATAAAACAAATTCAACATTTAGTTTATTTTATTATTTTATTAATTTAGTAATTTTGATTTCAATACCCTTAAAATTTATAATTTGAAAAGTATCGCAGCGGAAATATAACTAACATTAGCCAAATAAAATCATTCGATTAAGCTGTAAAGTTAACAAATCAATTGAGAAAGATTTTAACTGCCAGTGCTGCTATCCTACAATTGATACTGACAGCCTGCGTTGTCATATTCGTTACTCATCTCAAAAATTATGTACATAATTTTGTAACAAAATATTTCCCTTAATTAAATTGTCAAATTGTCAATGAGCGTTCCAACCCAACAGCAATAAAACAAAATCGTGACTAATAAAATGATTTACTAAATAAAAATCTAATTAATTAGTCATAAAAATATTAATAATATATAAAAAAAAAATTTAATTTTTTTTTATTGACAAAATAGCTTCTCTGATTTATATCCGTACACCTAATGAATTTTAAAATTTTCATCTAACGCCACGCCATAACTTCGAAAATATATTTTTATCCTCACTTTAGATTTTAAAATGACATCATTTATAAACATTGCGACGACTCAAATAATATTAATATTAAAATACGGAATTATAAATGCGCCTAATTAGCCAAAGTAAGAATTATATTATTACAAATTTATAGGTCGGTAGATACGAGTGACAGTAAGTAACATAATTATTAGCAAAAATTGTGTCAACAATTTTAATAAATATTAAAAATATTTGAAAAGTAAAAATTAATTTTTTTTTTGATACATTTTAGGCACTCAAAACTCGAGAAATGCAGACGCTGTCAAAAAAATATAAGAGCAATATAAAATGTATGGTAGCAGTTAAACTCAACGCAACGCAGAAATTCGATAATTTGAATTTCCAACGCACATTGAGAGCTTTTACAACCAAATTTGACAAGACTAATAAATTTGACACACAAATTTATAAATTGTTATCAAAGTAATTTATGCGTTTCCGTTGAAACTAACTTCCGGATGAGCACTATCAAAATTAAATTTAATATCTTGAAGAAATGTCAGATTCAAGTTTTAACTACGATTTTTCATATAGTGTTGGGCCATGTTAAATTCACTGAATATAATAATGATGATGACACCATCAAGAATTTACAGATTTTGGATTTTTATAAATGTATTTGTTATTATTTTTAGTTTGTTTTTTAACTTTTATTTTTATTATTGTTGTTTTCGGAGTTTCAAAACAAAATATTCGAAATTCCGACGTTTTTTTTTTTAAATAAATATAATTGGTTTTATACTTTTCGTTCTTCTGGCCTCCTCATTCGTGACATTTTATTGCAATTTAAACTCTACAATATTTATATGGGTTCCGAAGCATAAGGTTCTTTTTAGTGAAGAAACATTTTAAACGCTTTAAATATAGTTAACAAGCTAATGCTTTTTTAATAGTAAGACATTTGTTGTCAACAAATGGTCTCGACCGGCACCATTTTTCCCAGTCTTAAAATTACAATTATATATAGCCATTGCCAATTGAATTTACTCGTACTCATTTAAAACTGAGTCAACTTAGAACGACAGTGATGTTTCAGTCTGGAGTTCAAAGTACACTACGTCACTCCTGATTTGATACTTCAGTTAATATTATTATGTATGAAAACCAGTACTGTTAAAAATATCTTTCAAATTCAACAATTTTTGATAATATTTAGATATATAAAAAGTCATTTTTTTAGAATTAGATTTGTGTAAATTAAAATATAGAAAAAAATTTAATCTTTGCAATTTTTACTAGAATTTTGGTATTACTTTTAAATATTTTATAAAATTTTAATAGCATTAGCAAAATACATACCCTAATTTTGTTATTCCTTGACTTATCATTACTATGATTATTATCTTTATGTTTAGTACGATTACTAGTAGCTACAATTGGTAAACCACCATTTTCCATCATAGTAACAACAACTTTATTATTTTTATTATTATCATTGCCACTACCACCACCTTGTCCACTATTATTATTACGATGTTTTCTTTCACGTTCCTTATCACGATCCTTTTCCCAACGTTCTTTAACTTTTTGTATTTCTTTAATTGTTCCTGGTGTATGACTTTTAGATCTTTTTAAAAATCTCATCATTTGATTTTTAACTTTTGTTTGACCATTACCACCACTGCTATTATTAATACCACCACCATTATTATGACCAGCATTATTTTTATTATTATCTAATCGACGAAAACTACCATCTGGAATTTTTACATAACATGTATCTGACATTTTATGATATGAATCAGATGGTAATTTATGATAATTACCATCTGGACTACGATAATAACATGTATCAGTTTTATGATAACCATCACCAACAGTATAAAATTCATTTGGCACTTCAGATGTTTGTTTAATATTTATATTATTATTAATAATTTCTTTGGTATTTGTAGCTGCACTGCTGCTACTTGTTGATGATGTTATTGATGTTTTTAATTCATCATTTTTTTCAATATTATAAGCATTCATTTCACTAATTGTAATTGGTCGACCATTTGGTATATCTTTTATTTTTAATTTATTTGCAGTTGTTGTTATTGAATCTCTTGCACCACCGTTGCCAGAGCTTCTTAATAATGATTCTTTTAATGGATCTCTTAAAATGGTCATATTATTATCATTGTCTTTTCGAATTGGTTGAACTGCGGAATGTCTAAAGTAAATTTTTGATTTTTGATTTGTATGATGACGACCATTATTGCCAGTCGAATTATTATTATTATTATTATGATGGCTTGAAATTTGTCCCATGATTGCCTGGAGACTACGAAGAGCACATGCAGCTTCTACTTTATTACCCGCCACTGGGGCAACTTCATACATATTGAGTGAAAACTCAAAATTTAATAATTTTTTATAAAGTGGTTTTTACCACTTATTGATTTTTTTTTTAATTAGTAGCACCTTTTTTTATATATGAAAAAAAATATTTTTTATATTGTCTTCTCAAACATTTAATTTTTAATTTCTATTAAATTAACAAATAATTATAGCTATTTTTTTAATATATTTTGTATCAAGTTTTTAACTCATAAATTTGGTAATTAATGTTAAATTTCTTTAAAGTAAAAGTTGTTTTTATTGTTACAAAACTACATCGTTTAACAAGAATTTAGATTTAAAAAGGTTATAATTTCAAGACCTTTGTCAATATTTCCCCTCGGATATACAGATTTTTCATTTTTTAAATCTTGAATTAATTACTTAATAATGTTATAATTATTTTATAATTCGGAGTTTGTTAATTAGTTTACTGTAGGAATCAATTTCAGATAATTCATAATTTATAATATAAAAATTTAATCATTTATGATCATTTCAAATATGAAAAATACCAATATAATCCATTAAAAATAGGATATTAGACAGTGTTTATTTTGGACCCAGTATGAAAAAAATGAGAAACTACTTTCTTCAGAATAAGAAAAATCATACGTAGCATCTTCACGTAAGAACTTTAGAATTTTCAAAATTAAAATTGCCATATAAAATCGAGAATAATTGAGATTAGGTTCTTAGGCTTTAGCCTGCACCGTATCAGGAAGGATATGAACTCAATAATTTAAAGGATCTAGAATATCCTTCAAAATGATACGGTTCCTGAATATGCCACGAAGTGGATGTAAAATCACTATCTTAATCAAGCCTATAGGGAGAATCACGTGATTGCTTGCAAAACGCTGCTAACGTTTTAATTGTATTGACCGTCATGTTGTATGGGACTCGCTACTTAAACCAACCAACCAACCAGGTTCTTGTAACTTGGACAAAATTTAATTGTTTATCAATTTTTTTCAAAATACACATTGAATCACAACACTAGAAATGTTTTATATTTAAATTTTTATGATTCACTCAATTTTTTTTTTATGATTCACTTGAATTTTCCATTAGAATATTTAAATATTGAATTTATTGTTTATTATGGCATAAGTTGAAAAATAAATAAACAATAATTGTTTAAAAATGAAATTTGATTCCACTTTAACATATAACCAGTAAATTTATCTGCTGCTCATTGATTTTTTTTTTGCATAAATATTATTTAAAGAAATTTATTATTTACTAAAAAATTCATTTAATTAAAGTAAAAAAAAAAAAAGTTGCGGAAATTTTTTGTATTGCAAGTAAGAAAATATAAGCAATACAAATAAGTGAAATACAACAAATAATAAATGTTCATATCAATTTATTTAAGTAGAATTAAGTACAAAGATAATTTAAGTTTATTTTTCTAATGGGATAACATTTTCTACTCACATTAATTATTGGGTGAGCATGTACAGTAACGAAAAGTTAATAATCTACTAGAATCTGTTTACAGTCAACTAATAAAGTAGTTAGTCCCAACGGAAGAAACGCAGACGCCGTTCAATGTACGTCAAAAAATTTAACCAATATAAATATAGGAGTTAAACTCAACGTGAACATTCACAACGCTACGCAGAAATTCGATAATTTGAATTGCCAACGCACGTTGACAATTAAATTTGACAGAAATTTTTTTAACTTTTTCTTCATTTGAAGAAAAAATAATTGAAATGGTGAATGAAAAAAAAACGATAAATCTAGTCAGAGCTATAAATTAATATTTCATTCATGAGGGGGGAATTAATTTTTATATTTGTATCCATATAAAAACTTTTATATGAATTTTGATCTCTTTCTATATATTTTTTTTTGCTTTTACATTTGCAATTGAACTGCACAATATTTAGTCCGAAATAAAAAATGATTATAGTTTTGTTTATCAAGTACGATAAAGTATGATTTTCTTTATCAGGTAAATTATATCTAAAAAGAGTGAAGGTCCGAAAGGTATACAAGTTTACAAAATTCAAACTTTACAAGTGAACAAAATTCTATTTATAAAACTAAATTCATATATTTTTTTTTATTAATTCGAATTTATTACGGAAATTTCATGTTTTTTTTTTATTGTATATTTATCTTAACAATATATTCCATAATTTGCAAATGACATGCTATTATATCTACTGATAATTACAAAATAAATTAAAAGATCGTATAAGGTTAAAGTAATCAATTACTTAGTTGATTTTGTATATATTGGAAAGTGTTAAAAACTTTAAAAAATTATAATGAAATGAATACTAAATGATGGAATCAATACTGAAATGAAATTTAATTTTATTAAGAAATAATTTGGTGTAAATTTCAGTTCTAATCTTTTTAACCACCTTAAAATTTATTTTATCAACAAAATTGTGAAATTCATAATTGATGTCTGAAAAAAACAAGTTTTTCTTTAACTAAGGACAGGTGGATTTAGTATATGTTTAAAATTTAAGTGAGTATCAAAGAATTAGTTCATATTTCCTATAGAGACGGTTATTTTACAAGCCTTGATACAAATCATTATAAATATTGTATAGAATTGTTAAAAAAAACATTCAATTTAATTGAATTGAACTTTGAAAAACTTTGAAAGAGACTAAATTTTGATTGATTTATTGATTCTATGATGGGAACTGCTATGATTTATGTACTTGGACCAGAATTAGATACATTGAATTCCTCGAAACCATCATCACCAGCCGCGTTGGTTAACAACTCTTTCGACCGAAACAAAGAATTGATACCAAACCCAGGTATCATTTCATTTATATAATAGTATAAGTACAAAAACATCTGCGTGACAGGTGCATGAGTCAGGTACATAACACATTATCTCCGCATCCTTTACATATCTGAAATCCAAGATCCCAGAGGGAATGTCGTGTTAAAAATTATATTATTAAAAAATTATCGCACATTTATCATAAAATACGTAAAATTTTAAAGAAAGTGTAAATTATCCGGGACAACATATTCAAAATATGTAAACAATCTGGCAGAGTAGCATACTAATAGATTTAATTTTCCAGAATTTGAATAAATTATCATATCAACAATTCTTCAAAAAAATTCTATTTAAATCTTTAATGTAACTTTCACTTAGAAACTAAATTTTATTTACTTTGCTAAATAAATATTAATCGCATGTAAAATTAATATAATAAAATGTATATGGATAATAAATAAAATTGAATTTAGGTTTTTTCTATATATATTTCCAGTTCACAAAAGTATATATAAAAAAAGATTTCCACATGAAAATTTCGATATTTTAGTACCAAAAACGAAAAATTTTGCAGTGAAAATTTATTTAGGTCTTCTTAAATTTTGGTAACATAGATAAATAAAAATAAAGCTGCTAACTTGGGAGAAGCAGATAATTCGTATTTATGTTCAATTTTCAATAGCAAGTGGATTTGTAATTTAGAATCTATGTAACAAACACTGCTGTGAAAAAAGAAAATTTAACATATTGACCCAAAATTGGGAAGGCACATACAGACGCATATAGTCAACCTATGCACTAAATTGTATTCAAACCTAAGTATAAAAATCATGCCTTACAAACGCTGATGGTTTACTTTTCTATTTTTAGACTTTACGAAAAGTGCCCGGACTTATTGCAATATGGGACAAAGTAATTGTTCTAAAGCGCCACAATTTGCATGTGGCGTTTTGGAACTTTGTGATTGTCCCATATTGCTAATGGCGTGTTAGCCTATGGTAATAAGTCCAGGCACCTTTCTGAACTATACAGAAAAAGAAATTCAGCGAAATTCATTTTGTTTTTAGAACCAAATCCAACACAACACTCATAGTTATTTTAACTAATCGTAATAGCAAATAATATTCATGATATCTTGGCATTATTTACATTCTTAGATTATTTATTTCAAGCTAAATTTTAGCTATAAAATATTTAAATTTACCTTTGCTCTTTTATAAATAAAAATTCTATTTTCACTAAAACTAAATTACGCGATAAAATATTGTATATAATTTTTTTTATATGAATGTCAAGGACATAATATTGGGCTGTATAAATTAGGGTTGAAATATTATGAATTACTAAAAAAAAAACTACCGGGTAAAGTCAGATACAAACCCGTTTTTTGTTTTTTTTTTATTTATTTAATATTAAAATTACAACATTTTTCTTTGTAATCTAAAAGCGTAGTGGAAATATTTTATTGTGATTTGAATTAATTTGTAATTATACAAATTTGTAAGTTATTGGAATTTTTTATTTGCCAATTTATATTCAAAATGTTAGCGATTTAATTAAAATATTAGAAAATAACAATGAATTATTTATTAATTTTTATTTGTTGGTGGTTGGAAATGATTTTAAAAATGTCTGCAGCTTGTACTAAGCAGGTGATTTTAATCTTTATTTGAAATTTTTCTCAGTATATTTACAGAAAGTACGTTGAAATCAAGCTTAAAGAAATGGATAGTTAATCATACTATATATTTCTACTTGTTTTCACTAATAATTGGTTCCCTCAAAAGTTCTTTTTTAACCGTTTCCGATGATAAGAAATGTTCTGTTTTGAATTTTTATTAATTGTGTATTAGAAACTCAATTACTAAATATAACCTCAAACTATAATTTAATTATTTACATTAAATTCCAGTTAAATATAGCTTATATTTGGATATAAAAACGTAAAAACAAAATCCAATAAACAATTAATCATAAAACCTGATATAATTGATAATAATTATGTTCATATCATGACCTGACAAATGATTATTATTTTTCTTAACACTATTACTGACCACTAGGATTACGAATGTAGTTTTTATCAGAGTGATGGGGTTTTTTATGTAATTTTGTTTCTAACAAAACAAATTTATTTTCCCCTACGAATTTACGACAATGTTAACAAAATTCTTTACCCTGGATACACAATACAAAGCAAAGGTGAAGCTCGTCAACACCTGTAAAGTTATTATAATTTTTTAATTCACAATGGAAATTTATATTAAGATTCAAATTAAATTTTAGCTTAGCTGATGTAAATACAAATAGCATTTTATCCATTTCCATTTCATATATTTCTAAAATAATTGAAATGCAACAATTTAAAATTTTATTTAATTTAATTTATTTATTTATTTATTTTTATTTAATTTTTGGGAATAAAAGTGTCTTTTTTTTTTTTTTACATTTCGCAGCATACAGCATTGCAAATAGAAAAAGTTGAATGTTGGAGCAACTTTTGCTTTGATTTGCGCCAATCTAATTGAGAATAGAAATACTATTTTCATATAGTTGAATTTGCGTTAACTTTACGTTAACTTGATTTGCGTTAACTTTACTTTATACATAAATTTTGTTATTGGAAATCTAATGTTATGGAATTGTGTGTTAATTATATTTATTTGAATTAAAATTTGAAATTATAATGATGAAAATGTTCGATTACTGATGAAATGTAACATTTAACAACAATGATCGTGTTAATAAATTATTGCACCTGGAGGAAATCATTATAATTTCATAATAATTAACATTATTATGTTGTTTTTCATCAAAGAACAATTGCAACAGTTGTAATAACAAAAATACAAAATGGTATTTCATTTCAAGGTAATATTTACAATTTATAATAATTATATGAAACTTGCAACTTGCAATATTATAATAAGTATATTTAAAAAAAAAATATTAAAATTGATTTTTTATTACCAAGAGAGAAACCTTTAGCATTGGCTATAAAGTTATTCTCAATTCCATTTGAATTTAGATTCACATTTGTCACTTTTAAGGCTTTTGAAAATGTAACTATAAGTTGGTATAACTTATACTTATATGTTGGTATAAAACATATTAAAAAAAAGCTTATATACAAATGGTAATTGACCAACAATCATACATTGCCACGGTGTACTTTAGTGACCTCAATTGGTATGTACATATTTTTTCTAGAATATCAATTTTGTTATTTATTTTTCTAAATGGGAATATATTAAAATTGTTATATGAGTGAGTGAAAAAGTAGGAGTGCTTGCTCAAATTACACTAAGACAAAAATTATATGCTAACATGTGAATTTGCATAATTTGAAATTATAATATGTATATCTCACTCAGATTCTTATGTGCAGTAACTATTTCCAAAGGAAATTGTAAATTTTTATATAAAAAAAAAAAAGTAAATTATAATAAACTGATGACTCGGATTGGTTTAAAATCGGTTAATATTTGCGTCAATTAACATGAATTTGTGCCAATTTTGTAATTGGATTTTAAAAATGTAAAATTATGTATTCAGTTAATATTTTAAAGGTTTTTTTTTGGTTTTCCCAACGCGACGTTGTACGATCTATTAAATGTTTTTCTAATTTAATTAGCATTTATGGTCTTTAGGGCCCACTTCCAGATTTTATTCGCTTTGCAACGCTATAAAATGTCAATGTCAAAGTGAAATTATCATATTTTTCAGGTCAAATTATTAAATTGAAAATTATATAAAATGTAATTTGAATTTATATCCAGCTGAGCTAAAATATAGTTTAAAACTTAAAATAAATTTTTATTATGAATTCCAAAATTATAATAACCTTACGTTGACATGCTTCAGCTTTGTATTACTACATTTTCATTGTGAATCCAGGATTAAATATGATATGTAATCATTCTTAGAATAGTATACTCTACTATTTGTCATTTGAAATTGTTTATATAAATAATTTGATTTTGAGATCTTAAAGGTGGGATTTATACTTATGTGACGTTCATTCGTTGCGACAATTTTACGTCACAGCTCAGAGCTAAAACGATCTTTTTAGTCGCAGTAATCACAAATACAATGTTTAATTTGAATATAATATGAAAAAAAAAATTTCAAATTTTATTGATAAATAAATTGTTAATTTTGAATATTTCGTTTTTTTAATTATTCTTAAAAAAAAATATAAATAAAATTATAATAAAATATTTTGGTATAACGCGCATTTGTTCTCTCTCTTCTGCGTATTTATTTATATAAAGATGAGTTTATATGCAAATGCATTTACGAATTCATTATTTACTTAAGAAATTATTTATATACTAATTCTAATGTAATTAAAATTTGTCAGTATGTCAAGCTAGTTTGACTGAATAAATTCAAACAATTTATACTAATTAATATCGTAATATGAAAACAATTTGTTATCCTTGGCAATAATTATAAATTATTTTATATTATATAGCTAAGTAATTGGACATCTAATAATAGGAAATATTTTTAATTAGTCAAGTCTTTATATGTATATATACGTCTACAACAAAACAAAACTACAAATAATTTTTCATAACCTTGAAATATTTATATATTTATATACATATATTCTACATTTATCTTGAGATGCGTTTTCGATACAATTTACTTTATAATTTCTATACAAATTTACAATTGTATAATTTAATACATGAAAATCATTGGCTAAAAAAATAAAATAGGATGAAATGAAAATTTTGCTAACCAGGTATAATTATTGATTAGTTAATTAATTAAGTAAGTATAAACTATATTTTATAATACGAAACTTTATAGCAATTGAAATTTTTTTTTATGGTAATTTGAATATGTTTGGGTATATTTCCATACGTATGGACTGTAGAAATTATGATGAATTATGGAATTATCGCTTTAAATAAAGTCTCAATTTCATTTATTTTGTATATAAATTGGCTTCCTGATGTAGAGGATTAATTCAATTTCAATAGGGCAAACACAAATTCAAATTTAAGATTTGTATTGTATTAAATATTTTCTTTTTTTGTAAATCGATCTTTAATTTTCGATTTTGATTTAAGTAATTAAAACAAGGTCTTTTATACATATAAGGAAACCGGAAATGAATTTCATAAAAAAATAGAATTTTCCTTTTCAACAAAAAAAATTGTTGAAATTCCAATTTTATTTATGTTACTATAATAAATATTCCAAAGTTAATAAAAACTTGTTTTCGAGATTGAAATTAAAAAAATTTTAAAATTAGTATTAGTGTATGTACAGGGTGAACCAAAAGTTATGGATATATGTAAAAATCTAATAACTTTTTTGATCATTATTTAATCTGATGTCAATTCGCACTGTAATATGCACTTCAGTTGAAATTGGTGCTGGTGAGAAAGTGGAGAGTTTGCAGTAATCGGATATTCTGTTTATTCACATAGCCGATAGCCATTAAAATAATAATGTACTTAATTTACTCATAATTTCGGTATGATCTTTAAAGTTTACAATATTGGTCGACGAAGTGCAATCCAGTTAATTAACGAAAAAGTTATTCATTTTTTACACATATATGTATGAATGAATGTCTGACTTTTCGCCCACACTGTATATATATATTTATGATTCCTTTTTAGTTTTTATTTTAAAAAAATGAACTTTATCAGACGGCTAGGCTAATGTGTAACTACAATATATTAGATTAGTCAATATACAATATAAAATTGTAAATTTAGGTAAGGACTGAACATTTATTTTAAAATTTATCTGACTTTTGATAATATTTAATTTAAAATTGAATGGAAAACCAATCAGAAATCTCAGACGGAAAAGATAAAATGGAACCAACTTTTCGTCGTGCCGGATATTTCTGATGTGGATGTGTAAAACAAACTTGATAGTAGAAAAACATTTATTAATTTTTTAAAGAAATTCACTTGAACTGCAATAAATTAATAAATGCAGAGATAATGATATGGAATCTAATAAAATAAAATAAAAAACAAACTTTAAATATAATTATTTTAATAAATGATAAATAAAAAAATTATTTAATATATATTTATATAAATTTTCAATATAAATTTAAAAAAAAATATAAATATAAACAAGATAATTTTATAAATTTTACCAAAATATGTTCGCAACATATTTTCTGTAACATATTTTCTATAAAATTTACAAAATTCACATGTAAATTCGATAAATTAATTCTTTTGAATAAATTTTTAAATTCCACATTGGTTAAATAAAATTATTCCTTATGAAATTATATTTTATGCAAGTATGGTATCTTTATGTATATATTTGGAGAAAAAAAAATATACATAATATTAAAAATAATTAAATATATTTCTTTAGCTATAAAATAAGCCCCAGCAAAAAATTGTTATAAACTTAAATACCAGGGAAATAAATTGTGAAATAGTGTTGCTATAATCCAATTTGGCGATATAACAAGCATTGTTATTATGTATAATGACATATACTATATCCAATTAGACGGACAACCTTTTTACCTTGGTTTTATTTATGTAAAAAAAATAAAGTTATTGGTATCAATTTTCATACTACGACAAAAGTTTCTGAGTGTCATGTATAAAAATATGACAAATTGAATTGATATGGAACTTGATTTCACATATTAATTATATATATCGAAAAAAACTATTAACTGTCAGATCATTTCCATTTATTTATGACCATACATTTTCATGCATGTACATATAAAAAATACGGATAAAAAGAGATGGAAGAACGACATGTTTATACATCAACAATTTAGTGGAAGATTTTATATCTTTCTTTTCTGTATAATGTTATGCTAGTGGAGAGAGGGCTTAAGACACAATGCGGTAATCATATATGGTTAAAGGAAACCATTAAACATTTACATTATATTCCAAAATTCTTAACCGGGAGTTAGTCTCAACGCAGATGTATTCTTTCACCATTTCAATTAATTTTTCTACGGAGACATAATTACTTTGATAAAAAATATTTGTTTGTCAAATTTTAAACTAATTTGCGTTGAAAATTCAAATGGTGTGTCAAATGGGTTACATTTTTTTAAAAAAAGGAAAAAACAATGAGAAATTTGCAACTTGTCAACGAAGTTGAACTTCGACGACTTGTCAATATGAAGCGTGGGTTACGGTTTCGTTATAGGGAAAATCTATAATATCGAAACTAATTAATTAAAACAATATTATTGTTATTATAGTACTAATAAAATAAAAAAATATAAGAAAATTTTCCTGTCATCTATGTATGTATTAATTTTTTCTAAATTGTTCATATTTCGCCGTCATATTTTTTAATAAATTTTTCTACAGAACAAAGAAAAAATATAATTACGTAAGAATTGTCATAATTATTTTTATTCTATAATAATAATTAAAGTCAATTTATTTAACTAACATAATAAAACATAATTTTATGTAACAAATAAATGATAAATTGAATAAACTATTATAAATCATGATTTGGGAAAGTTTGAAGTCAATAATTGCAAAATGTTTTGGAAATAAATAGTTTTCTTTACCAGATCGATATACCTTAAAAAAGGATAGATATAAGAATAACACGTTGTCAAAGAACATAATTACGATTTCAAAAGTTTTAGTTTTGTATCCATATTTAGTAACTCATCTAATACAATCTATGTATTTGCAGTTGTACTACTTCCAGATATGTACTTCAAAAACAAAAATCAAAATTATAAATTAGTTTTTTTCTTCTTGAAATATTTTAAAATTAGGGGGCCTTTTTTTAAATAGGAGCAGGTTACAGGTTATTAAAACCAAATTCTTGTATTTCGCACTAATTTCTTCTAATTTATAGCAAGTGTCAACTATGCATTAGCAAATGCAGATAGACCAAATGTGGCGATGTATTAAACAAATTTACTATTTTCAATTGAGATAGAAAATTGAAATCATCATCAATTTGAGTTTAACTGGAAAAATATTGTGGCACGAAATTTCATAATTAAATTTATGATTCTATATTTATTAATTTATAGCCTTTTAATAAATATCAATTATTTTGTTTTTCAATAAAAAAATATATATAAATTAAAAACGCTAATTCTAATTTTCCCTTTTTACAAATAATAAATATTTATTATAATTATATAATGGAGGACATAGCAGCAAAACTCTTCCGTTTTATAAATTTTTCATTTCCAAAATGAATCTTTATATTTTTAATTAATATTTCTTGGTTTTTTACCGAATTGTTAAAATTCAATGAAATTTTCCGAAAATAACCAATAATATTGACATAATAGCAATAAATATATTGACAATATTGACATGTTTAAATTTGACAGATTTTTATTAGAGAACATTTGATTTGTACTAACTGAACATGTTTAAATTCTTAGGCATTTGAGGTTGTTTAAATCTGTTATTGATCTGGGTTTCAAAGCTTATAATATTAATATTAATGGCATATCGTTTATCCACTTCATATTATGAGCTACTCCAAAGTACTTGAGTTTGCATTACTTTGGAGTAGTTATAAAACTAATGTTTTGATTAATTTTCTGAAAAATATCAGCAAACTTTTTTATAAATTTGTTTTTGCTTCGATTTTTTATGTTATTGCAAAGTTAAAAATGGAAAATAATTTGTCAATTAATTTTTTTTATTAAAAATATTATTTTATATTTCAATTAAATATGATTTAAAGCTCAGTCTATACAACAAAAATGCTGTGTAATGAGATACGAATGTCAGTGAACGTTAACTTGATTTTTGTTATGAGTGTAAAGTGTAACTCTTTACGTGCTGCTGATGTGAAAAAACAGGTATAAAAGCTCTTTTTTTTTTATGTATACAATGGAAAAACCTGTTTTTTTTTCATATTATAAAATTTTATATCAGCAATATTGTATTTTACGAAGAGATATGGAATAACTATGAAGTGTTGTATTGGAAAAATCGGTTACAAAAAATATTATTTACACTAATCAATTTTTCTTTACGTTTTCGAGTATTGACGATGTCAAATATGCAAAAAAAAATCTACTTAACAATCTGATAGTAATTGTCAGATCATGAATGTGTTTAATGAGCACCCCTATTTAAATTTTCAAATTATATAAAATATACATTCTTTAAGATACTGGAGATCTAAAATTTTGTACACATTTCAGAATTTTTTTTACAAAACTCTTTTAAAATCCATCTCCGAGTTTTAGGCTATTTATGCTATTTTTTATTTTATTAGTTAGGTAGGCATAAATTGTATAAAATCAAATCCTGGTTTATCAACTTTAGTATAAGATAGAAGTTACTTAAAAGATGTTATTAAATGTATGATGGTAAAATTGTGTAGACTTATTGACTTCGTAGCGAAGTAAAACGGTTGCAAAATTTGATTTTTTTTTTTTTTTTTTTCAGGTTATGCGGAAATTGTGCAAATAGCATGCAAAAAAAAAATCAAAGAAAAAGAAATCATAAAATTTTACGTTATGCTGCCCTAAGACTATTAGTGTAAAATTTAATATTAAATTTACTATAAACTGTCAAAATATAGTAAATTATTAACTTTTCTTTGAGTTACTTTTTTCATCATTTTATTTTTATTCTAAGTTTTAATTTGTAATATAGCAAGTCGAATTAGGAACTATTCAACCTTCAGAAAAATTATCTAAAATTTACTTTGAATTTCCAAGAATAGAAAAAATTATCATTTTTAGTTAGAAAACTTTATAAATGTATATGTATAATGTGTCAATTCAATTAGCAACTATTCTTCATTTTTTCCAAAAAAAAATCATGATTTAATTTTCTAGAAATCAATATTTACCATAAACACTTTAATAACATTTTTCATATTATTCTTTTATGTAAAACATAATTTTTTATCTTAAATTTGATTTTTTTTTTCAACAAAAAGTTTCACAAAAATTATTTCTTTTATCTTTTAATGTACATTATAAAACAAAGTTTATTCAAGCTATTCAACTACACTAAGTAATAAAAGTTTAATTATGTTGTACAATAGTACAATGTACAAAAACTTTAAAAATCTCCTATAAGCTATAAAATCTTTAAATATTAAGTTACAAACTCAAACTGGCTTGAAAGATATTTTAGAAAAACAATATACTAATTTTAAATTTTACAACTGGTGTTTATAAACTGGTAAAATCGTTAGTATAAGAGAGACAGAGGAAGGAGCAGAATAACTAAGCTAAAATTGTGTAACTAACTTATCATTATCACCAATAAATCTCTTTAGAACAGTGGTGGATAAGAATCGTTTTTATTCATTGATGTCCAAGCATCCTTAAGGGACCATAATAATTTGTTAGAGAAAGTTACTACATAATTTCATTAAAATTTACATTTCCACAGTGAAATTTATTAATTTACAATGATTTTTTTGTCAAATTTTCAAATTATAGTATTTTCTTAAAGACCTTTTACATTATCAGACTTTGCATAAAATATTTGATGTTATTTTTGTCTGATGAAGAATCGTATAGTTATAGTTAATATAAGTTACAATCGCATTTCGCATTGGATGTTATATGAAAAATCTGACGATTTGGATTTCTATAAGATTATTGATCATTCTTTTTTTGGCATCAACTGATAACGTAAAGTGTTTTTCACGCAAGTGGCGTACCGTACTACTTAAGCAAAATTATAGGACAAATTTTTCATTTCTGCTGTCACGAAGTTTTCTTTCGACCATAATATACTTGAAGTAAAATCAGAAGCAGAATTTTTCACTTATAATTTCAGTCCTTAATTTGTATAAAAATTTCACTTTACAGCGAACTCTTGAACTATTAAGCTTGATAAGTATGTTTGACGTTTGAATTTCGTTCGTTTGACTTTAACAGATAATTGGAAAGTTCTATTACATTAAGTTCTATTAGATTAAAAATAGAATGTCAGGTGGTCAATTTTTTTCTAAAAACAATTATTTTATATCACTTACAAATTATAAAGTAAGTAAAAATTTTATAAATCAATATTAGCGAAAAAAATATATAAATCTTGTTCATTATTTTGAGTGAATTTCTATGCAAACAAAAACAAAAATAAAATAATATATTTTTATCAAAGTATTTTGTTATATAAGCTAAATAATTTGTGTCAGGCGGTTAGGAATTATTATATTTTTGGTTAGCGATATAAATATTTCACGTGCTCTTCTTCTGAAACTAATTTTTTATATGTACTTTGATATAATAGGAAAAGATATTTTCATATTTTCTTTAAATCTTCATAAATTTATTATAATATGTATATGATAATATTAAAAAAATTATATTTAATTTGAAACTTAATTTTTAACTATTTAAATTGTTATGTCAACAAGTAAAAGAGGTAAGAGAAAATCGCGTTTTTATTTACATTATAAACAAAATTCTAATGAAGGCGGTTTTATTGTATGACATTAAATAATGTCACAGGTCAAAAAAACACCTGACAAATATTTTTTATTTTATATAATTTATTTGCTGTTTTTTTTAAAAGAATTCTCTTTTGACGATTTAAGTTTTTTTTTTTCTATTTTTATTGCAAAGCCGTTTATTTTTTATAATCAGTTTTAAGGTTTCAATTGTTTTAGATAAAAAAAGAAAATTGATCATATGTGGGGCGAGGTTTAATTATAATATTGTAAGGTTTAATAAGTTTTTTTTTTTAAATTTTACAACTATAATTAGCACTGCTAAGACAGCAAACAATAAGTGGTTATCAAAAGAAAAGGTAAAACATTGAGAAACAGGTCCCAGGTTGTTTAGTATTCAAAAATATTCATAACTCTCAAACTTAGTTAACTACAAAGTTAACCAAGTGCGACTCTTATCTGGCTTGCTAACAGAACTACTATCAACTTAACTACCACCTTAATAAGTTGGGAATCCAATGTGAAACAGCCAAACACATCCAAATTGATTGTGAAGCTCTGTTTGACTGCAGACATAAAATCTTTGGACAAAGGTTTCTAGTACCAGGGAATTTTATGGCTGGCTGACTAAGGCCTTCAAAATATCCTCAGATTTATCAATTTTTAAGCTTCGTAGAAAAAATTGTAATGACAATATCTCTGTTTAAGTTTGTATTCGCTGATCCAAACAAAAAATCGATTTTTTCAACTTAAACTCCCATTTTTTTTTCAACGTAAAGTGCTTACATCTAAGATTGAATAGGATTCATTATATAGATACTCGATTACTAACATATTTAAATGATATAAAGGCTACAAAAAAAAAATCTTATGGTAATAAATAACATAATTTATTACTAAAATCATCATAAAATGTTCAACGCTTTTTTTTAATACATATGTAAATTCACAAAGAGCGCAGATGTTTATTTTACGATATTCCGATTTCCTGTCCACCATCATAAATCATAAAATAAATCTAAGAAAATCAATATTTTATTATTATAAATATAATATATAAAACAAAAATAATATCACATATTAAAAATCACCCTTATTTAAATTAGTGCTAATTCAGCATTAAAATTTAATTTCATATTAATCAAAATATAATTAAAATTTTGTGATTTATCGATTAAATAATCTTTAAATATTCTATCTAAGATAGACTTCCAAAACTAGAAGTTTCATTATTAATGATATTTGAATTTAATCAAATTGTAAATAAATTAAGACAATTTGAAAATTTATAAATGTTCCCATTAACTATAAACAGTCACCAAATAGGCTTAAAAAATTAAATACATTTTGACATCATGATTTTGGTACATATATATACATTACTTCATAAATTGTAATTATATTTCATAAGCAAATTTATAAATTATAATATGTTTAATATTATAATTAATATATTTGCTTATTACCCGACCGCCTGATGAATAATGTTTAAAAGTTTCTATATTTTTCAGAAATGATTTTTAATAATTATAATAAATAAATGTAAGTTTTTCGTGGAACGATAATTTATTTATAATATGATTTATTGATAAAATGCATAAATAAACAAGATAAAAGAATTTTGAAGTTTTTATATTAAACCAACCACTGCTTGAATGTCAGCTACATTTACATCAAATTAATATGAATAATTTCTTAATAGTTAAAGTTAATGGAAATAAATGACAAGGAAAACTATTCGGAGCATCTTAAAAGTTATATTAAATAAAATGCTGGAAGGCATTAAATAAATAAATATAAGTTTTCTTTATGAAAGACGATTGCCTCTTAAAAAGTTATATTAAACATAATTTGTATCAAACATTTCCCAATCTACACTTATTAAATAATTAATTAATTTTCAACAGAAACAGATCTGGAAATAATTCTACCAATTATTTAAATTATTATCTGTATAAATTATATTAACAGTATTAAAAAATAAAAATAAACTAAATCAAAAAATTAACAATTTTATTTTATAGAATTTAAACTATGTTTAACAGATTCTGTTTAAATTCAACAACAAAAACGAAATCATAAATATTTTTCTTACGTCATTAGTGGTTGAACCACCAGAGAATCACCAAAAATAAAAATATAAAAGAGAAGTGGAAAAAAAATATATATAAAAATAAAAAAAACTCTGCCATCAAGGTCATTTGAATCTAGCAAAATGCTGAATATTGTTCATTAATGACAGAACAGATTTTCTTATGATGTTCTTTAAGTAGAAATGGAGGAGGCTAAATATTTATGTTAAATCGAAATTATGTTATTAAAAAATATATTTTGAATTGAAATATAATGTAAATATAATTGTAACACATCTAGCAAGATATCGTCGAGTGAGTTCTGAAAAGATCTATTCGACATTAACCCAGTTTCGAGTAAAAAATTAATTTAAAAAAAAAATACACGCTCAGTTTTTAACTTTTAAAATTAGTAGTCTTACTATAGTCAGATTTAAATCACAAAAAATCCAGGACTTACATTGCTTAATTTAAAATTTATTGTCAATTTTGTCTGCGCAAATCAATTAGCAAACGCGACCCATGTACACTTTTTTGAACCATACACGTAGGTCAAATTTCCTTTTCGATGGATCCCTTTAGAACTTAAATATAATAAGCGAAATCCATATAAATTAAAATTTGTATACGTGGGTAATATTTAGATTCACGTGCTATGCGCATGTAGATATGGAGGAGCATTTCAGAAATAAATAAAATTTCATATAAAAATTACTCGTACCTCAAAAATTTTGGGTAATAAAAAGCAGATACGAGGTAATTTAGCACTCAATGTCGTCTCTGCAACGATAAAATATAGCGAAATATGGAAAACAGTAAAAGAATGAGCAAAATCCAAAATCAGCGAATCACTGCTTCGGTAAAAAAAACGTTCAGGTTTTTCAGAACTACTCTGGCGATATAATTGCAACTGAAAAAAAAATATTTAATAGGTGGTTCTCTTTAAGGTAGGAATTTAAATTTTATGCAAATTTATGATATATATATGTAAATAGTAATTATGAATATTGTAAACAAAAAAGCAATTTACATATTGAAACAGTAATTAAATAGGTTTGCAATTGTACTTATTAAATGAAATTAATCTTTATAAATACTGCAAGATCGAGAGTAAAGCTGAAAATGATGATAACGAACATCCACAATGGATTGCAAATCTAAGAAGAAAATAATCTTTTTAATTCGACAAAATATATTTCTTCCAGATCAAGTGCCTGTAGATTTTATAATTTTGGTGTCAAATATATATTGTACTATAAAATGATTTTCATATTATCTCAAATAAAAAATTTCATCCAAAATAACTGCCTACTTATAATTTATATTTAATTATTATATTGCCCTCTTTTCCGTCCCGAAAAATTAATTAAACAATTTTCTTATGATCGCGTAATTATAATAAATTAGAAATATAAATTCTGTCACGCATCTTCAATGTTAAATAAATCGTTTCGGAGAATATAAAATGATAGTGTAGTCTGTAGTGGATGGATGGATATCTAATTAAATATATATAATTAATTTAAAATAAAATGTCGTCACTCGTAAATTAACAAAGATATTGTTTTATAAATTTAACGTGTATATAAATTAATTACAAAATTGATATAAAAAAAAGTAATTTACAAACAATTAAATTCTTTTTATTTCATTTCACATATACTTCTACGCCCCCAAATATGTTTACTTAGTGTTTAACACAATCTGTCAAATTTAACCATGTTAGATGTTCGGGGATTCAAATTTATATTAAAAATGGCAATATATTATTGGTATTTCGATATAATCGGTAATATTATTCAAAATATATAATAAATCTTACACACCAATTACTCAAAATTTAACGACAAAGAGTTTCAACTCTTGGTTGAATGACATACAACATTGGATTTTATAATCAGCTGTTTTATAATATTAAAAACATTTTAAATAATTATTTAGCAGTTTCTTAAAATCCAGCAATATCGTTAATTAAATTTATTAATTTATCTTAAAACGAAGATAATTATTTAGCAAATTGTTATTATATTCCATGTAATTTTTAAATTTTAAATGTCAAATTTTTACGTTTTACATTTTTTTAAATTTTAAATGTCAAAACAAATATGTCAAGTCAATATGTGGTGTTGTTTTCAGGTCGATTTTCTTCGGCCAAACAAGTAGAATTCCATGTAAGTTCTTTTCCGTGTGAATTGTTATATTTTAGAGCCGGAAAATGATATGCTTTCCGTGTGAAATGGGATACATTATAATATGGGTTGAATTTTTTGAAAGAGCATTGGGGCGCGTTGTCGTTATTAATTATGAGAGTAACTGGGATATAATAAGTCAAATACTTGCAATGAACTTTGTACTACATTAATAATTCTTCTTTGTTTTAAAATATTTCTTTTTTCAAATCCATTTTAATAAACTGTCAAATATGAACATTTTTTAAAATAGGTATAAATAAATTTAAAACTTCATTCTTCTAATTCATGATTAATTTAATTTGAATTTATTAACAAAATTCAATATCGCTGTGTACGTATCGCTTTTCTTAAATTGTAATTTTTAACAAAACAACGACAAAAAAAAATTCTATTCATATCGCCTAATTGAAATTTCCAAAGGTTTTTTTTTATTATTATTAAGTATATTAATAGGAGGATGACATGACAATCACAAATTTAATTTAACAAAACCAAAATGGTAACAAGAAATTATTCTTCAATTAATATTTTTAGGAGCAAAAAAAAAAAAAAATTGTATCAAATGATAAAATGAATGAGTTAAAAACTTGAAAAAAAAATATTTATCTAAAAACAATTTTTAAAATCCAAATTATTTTTATTTTTTTCGTTTTACATCAATTTGAACATTCCACCATTTTGCTTTTTAACGGAAAGACAGCTAAAAAAAAATTATTATTTTTACCTGATTTTGTAAATATTTTAGTTAAAATTTCTATTTATTTAACAGGTTTTTTTTTATAAAAAAAAATATAATATTTAAAAGTGTGAGAGTTAACTAAATATTTGAATTAATCATTTTTCACTTTTTTATTTTAAACAAAGAATTATTTACGATATTTAATAATAACAAGTAGTAATTAGATATAAATATAATATTAAAAAATATATATATATTATTTTTATGCACCACAAATTTTCATCACTTATTTTATTATATTTTATATATTAGAACTTTTAAACAAATTCTTTTAACACAATTTTATTATATAAATATTAATTTGCACAGTACAATTAAACCATAAGAAAAGTTGTAATTTTACAATTTCTATCTATTATTCCCAATAATTTAAAATATATTATACATAATATAAATAATTGCCACTAAAAATTAAATTTCCTCCTTTTTTTGTTGGCTATATAAATTATATATTCCAAAAATAAATTATATTTCGCGCCTTCTCGATACCATTAACTCGACTATACAACGTATGACATTCAGCGTTGACTCCTCAACAAACAATCTACAAAAATTGCTTGATAGAGCAAAATTTCTGAAAAGTATATTTATTTTAATAAAACAAATAAAAAAAAAATTAGATTTTTTTTATTATATTATAAACTAAACGTAATTAAACAACAACAAATAAAAAAACAAAAAAAAAACTGACAAGACAACGAAATAACGTTGTGGCGCCGCGCGCGTTTTATACTTCAATGAGACGACAAGTTGTAGAAAGATCGTTTGAACTTCGAAAATATCGCGTGAATAATAAATAAATCGACGACGAACAAAAGTATACAACAACAACAACAACAAATAGAAAAAAAATGGAATTATAAAAATGAAAACTACATTAAAAAAAAATTATATTTATTTATAATCTGTATAAACAAGATTTTTAATATGATGTTGCCTTGTCGCATGATTTTGTAGTTAAGTATTTTTTGTGTAGTTAAGAATATATATATAACTAACTATAATGCTGGATTCACAATAAGAAAAATTACGCAAAGCAAAGTAAAAAATTTGAATTTAAATACGAATTTACTTTTAATGAACCTAAATCGAACCATTATTATTTATCTTCGCAAGCATGTAACTTTAAATTCGTTTTTAGTGAATTCCTTATTTATGTTTAAAGGCTGGGCTACATAGTTTCTATCAGTTCAGTTCAGTTTCGATTCGACTGGTTAAGTAGACTGACCACATAATTATCGATTGCAACCGATAAAATCATATATATTATTATTTTTTGTAACTGTCAAATTTCATTTCTCTTGACATTTTCTTCAGTTTGGATTCGAAAAATTCTAATCATTCCAAACTCTTTCGATTCGATTCGTTCCGATTCGACCTATGTGGTGGTTGCTCAATCGATTTCCTATACAAAATATATGAAGACAAACTGAACCGATCGAAACTATGTAGCCCACACTTTAGTAATAGCAAAAAATTACGCAAAAAAAATATATAAAATAAAATTGCTCAGTATTCATCATAAAAATGATGGCACGTAGACGCACCAGTTTTTTGCGTTACGTTTTTACCAATACATAGAATTCTCTTCGTTTTTTTCTATACTCATCTTATTTATAACATTTACGGTACGTTTGCAGTTCGCTAAAGGCGTAACGAAAAAGAAACTACGCAAAAAGAAGTCTTGTATGAAGGAAATAGTTTTTCCGACTGTTCGAAAAACAACCGCTTTCTTAGAGGAATATTTTCATTCTCAATTAGTTTGGCCCAAGTCAAAACAAAGCAAAAACTTATAATTAACTCTACGTTGACTTTGGACTTGCTTCATGATTTGCGTTGCGACATTTTCATTGTGAATCCAGCGTTAAATCAGTAATATAATTCAGATTATTCCAAAATAAAATAAAAAATGCGTGTTTAATTAAAAAAGTGGATGTGTAAGAGGTTACCTAACCTCAAAATAATTTGCTGTTATAATAATAGAAATAATAAATATATTTCTAATAAACATAACCTGTGTAATTGAGAGATGAAAAAATTATAAAAATTGGAAAAAAATAAAGGAGTGTTACAGTAATGTTGTGGTAGTTGAATCGTGGTTAAAATTTTCATTAAATGTATTGTATAATAAATAATGTACAGGAGTACAGGGTTCCCCCCGTTATGACGAAGATTACAATCAACTGTAATTATATTTTTAATTATCTCTAAGCATCAAAATTTAATATTATGGATGACTAACATATTTTATATTTGTTATAATGATTTATAATGGTAATTGATAAATTATAGTCGAATTTGAATATTTTAAAAGAAAGTGAAATCATTTGCACTGTATTTAACATAAATTTACACATTTACTTTAAAAGTAAAATTTGTGTAATATATTGGGTAGAAGTAATTAATTACATTTTAATAATAAATACAGATAATATTACAGTAATTTTGTAATTAATTTCATTTCGGTTGTATTTCGTTTATTCCGTTTAAATTATATGAAAAATTTATATTTACTTACTTATACATAACAAATTTAAAATATTTATAGTAAAAATAATGACTTTTTATTGTATAAAAGTTTTCATACAAGAGCCAACTTTGTTGTCCGAAACTTTAAATAATACGAACATGATATATTAATAAATCATATTTCATTAATAAAATATTATTTAAAAATACAAACTAAGCATAACAAACAAACCAAAAAAACCTCAAAAGCTAAAAAAAAATTTTTAACCCTCATATTCCTAACGTATTGGTAATCTAACAAATTTGAAAATATTTATGCTTATCCTGCAGTAGATAATTTTTCGACAGTTAAATCGCTTAATCAATTAAATGATCTCAACCGACCTCAACCTCAACGATTTCGCCGCGAAGTATACCGTCAAGTTTCTGAACGCCACAAGATGCATCAAAAACTACATACCTCTACTTAATAACAATACCTTGGGTCACGGGAGTTAATGGTTTCAATATGGCGCAAACGCGCTAATTGGGTCTCCATGTCAGCTGATGTGTGGTTATCGCCATTTTTACCAACCAACCAACCATTCCTAATGGGAGGTAATCTAATGTGATTAATAAATATAATAATAATAAATTTGAATATTATGGAAATGAATTTATAAATATACGTTTAGTAAAAACGCAAAATATATTGAAAGGGTTAATAATGTAAATGTAAATTTAATTATCATTTTTTCATAGTATCGATTTCCTTATGTCCTCCTCATGTTTAATAAAAACAGCATTCTAGAATTATAAATTTTTATTTTCTTTTCCAAAATATTGTTACAATCAAACTTTTTTGTGTTAGTTGTATTTATATAAGGGAACACAATCGAACATAATTTTTCAACAAAATAAAATTTAATTTTTGCTGGTTTAGTGGTGAACATAATAAAATATTCAAGAATTGTTTTTATTAATTATATTTTGTTATTCCCTTTTGGTTGAGTAAAAATATCTAAATAAAATTTACATTAAATTACTGATTATATGCTGTATTTTGTGTGTGTTTGTAACTTTGAAATGGTTCACACAAAAAATCTAAAAAAAAATATTACCCGAAAAATATGGACCATTTTGATGATTGTCAATAGGTTGAAAAAATATCAAAATAAATTTGATTTTTATGTGGTGTTGTATGAGGAACTTATACAACCAAAATTAAGTTTTTTGATATTTTCTGTCTAAAACAATAAAAATGTAATTATTCTATATAATAATTTTGATTTTATATTCTTCAAATAATTTTAAAACATTAAATTTAATTCAATTAAACTTTTATTAAAAACTCTTTTTTTGACAGGTGACATGAAGAGAGATATAATATGTTTATTTGATGGTTGGTTTGTACAAAGGTTGAAAATAAATTGTAAAATGTGGTTGCCAACAGTAGACAACAAGTCGTACGGCCAAGTTGGATCGTGATTTGTTAACAGTTGAATGAATAATTTATTGGCAGCATTAAGAATTTACACTTCAAATAATTTCTGAATATTTTAATACAAAATGTATAGATAGAGCACCCTATTTTTTAATCATCTACAGTAAATATACATACGTACACTGCACACAAACCAGTCATATTTCACGCAACCTAAAATCAGTATTATTATGGAAATTTATAAAATTTCCTCGTTTTATCAACGTGACGTTAAATTTAAGCGCATAATGATGACAATTATTAAGTTATATTGAAATTCTACACTTTACAATTTTCTTATGTGTACTCTATACGTAATTTAAATACTCAGAATCAGAATATACTCAAGAAAGTCATGTTGTTTCAAGTCACAAAAAAAAAAAAAATGTAGAAAAGATGAAAAATTATTTATGTCTTAATTATATAAAAATTTACACTGATTTATTTTGTAGTTTTCCATGACGGTAATTAAATATTTTGTTATAGCAAACATTAAATTGAATTATATATTTTTATCGTAATTTTTAAATTAATTTAAAAAAATTCCAGTAAAAATAGAAAATTTCATAATCTATAATATTTTTTTTATGTTATATATTCATATTGAAACTGAGGTTAATTTAAAAAAAAGGAAAAAAATATTCAATATTATTTATTAGAAAAAACACATATAAACACTTACAGGATCATTTAATTTCAGAGGTTCAACTAGAGACTTTGAGCTTTCGAAGGGTGTTTTTTTGAAGTTTTAGTTCCTCTAGATAACCCTTGGACAGGTGGACATAAAGAAACGTGCTTTCTTAACGTTTTCGCTTATATTCTCAAATATAACATAACATTTTACTATTTATAATAAATATTCAAATTTTTTTCTTTCTTTCCAATAGAGCTACAGTTCAAACCGTCTACAGTTACAGATCTTTTTCTCGTTACATTTTACTACAACTTGGACCCAATAATTTTATACAGATTCCAAGTTATAATTTACTTTAACTGTAACAACTTAAGGGTTTGTAATAGTGAAACATTTCTTGATTGCGGAACACATTCTGTGTGAATGCGACTCACTAGTGTGAAAACGCATACGACATGTCGATGGTTATATAATTACACACTCTGAATCGTGGTCACTCAAACAGCAGTATTGTTTGAGGTATAATTCGAAAAGTAATTAGAGCTAGTAGTGGTCCCTTTATAAAATCAAATCTAATTTTAAGCAATATCGATGTTGCTGTGTGGAATCAATCCCTCTAAGTACATCACAGCAGAGAACATTACTAAATACTACGCAACCCGCCGCCAATCTTTTATTTTAAAACCTTCAATTAGTTTTACAAATTCAAAATTAAACATTTAAAAATTCAAAATTATTCATGATGAAGTCATACTTCATACATCGAAATTAACTTTCTTTAAAATGTCATTATTTTATTTTACTTTATATAAATTTAAAGTTCCCTCTTCCATTTCATGTATGTAATCAAACCAACCTACACATCAAAATAATTTTATGCTCGAGCAATTTATTAGTAATGCAATAATAATAATTTCAAATTGAATAACTTTTTGCATTCCATTTTTCATTTGTTACGTTCAATAATTTTAATAATATAGAAAATTTAAAAAAAAAAAAATATTAAATCGATGGGATTTTATGTAATAATTAATAATACATATATATATTCTATTTAGTTTATTGAAAAATATTATACAAACTAAATTCATTCTATATAAACTTCATAAATCAAGTGGACTGAAAGTATTATAAATATACTTAAAACTGAAATCACAGTACCAAGTCTAGAGCGTTCATCGCGCATATGTCACCGCAGGCGATTCAGTTCACCGTAGATTATGCTCACCACGAAGATGTTCACCGACTATGAGTAACGCGAATGGTGGGGAAATTTTATTAAGCAAATTAAATATTGTTCCTGTTCGCGATGAATATGTGCTCACGGTGAAACACCCGTGCGGTGAAACGGTAGTGGTGAATATTCCACAGTTTAATACCAAAGCAATTACAATGTTAAACATTGACGGTACGTTTACGGTTTAGTTAATATTTTTTTTTAAAAGTGAGATTCTGAATTTCGGCTTTAAATTTGAACCCAATTAGATGCAGAATATGACACGCGGTCATACCTCCATGAGAGATACTATCACTCCAAAGAAAATATTGTCTGCAACTCTTCGTTTTTTTTGCATCGTTGCAAATTTCGAAGATGACAAACATTACGACGATCAAATATGTTGTCAAACTTATATAACAAAATTATAGTTTAATTTTCATCAAGCGGTTTGACAAACACTGTGTCATACCATCAAACATGCCCATATACTAAAAATGGTTAAAATTAATTAAAATATTTAATTTTTTTAATTTGTGCTGTCGGTCGTTCTGTATAAGTAAAAGTAGCAGTAAAATTGCTACGTTATTTTCATATACTAAAATGGTTACTAATTTTGTACCCATTGAATAAACAGAATTATGTAATGAACTTATTACCCAATTTTTATGGTAAAGAATTTAATTTTCATATACTTATTAAAAGTATACAAAAAAAAATATTATAAATGAAGATTTTATAAATAAATATATATTGAATCCATCACCTAAGAACATATAAAAACGACTAAAACGAATATAAATTGAATAAATTTCTATTGAAGAATGATGATGAATATGGAATTTACTATGACCTTATTTATGGCGCATTTAATTTTCATAAAATATGTATTATTTAATAAATTTGCACTATATTATAATTTATTTAATTTGAAAAATGTTAAACAAGATTGGACAAACACTAATGATGAAAAATTACGATATTATATAATAAAATTAATTAATATATTTTTATTTAAAAAACTAAGAAATCACTAGAATAATTTTCGTATTAAAAAACTTGTAAAAAATTAATGTACTTATGTATGATGATAACGTCATTTCTTTCGAATTTATATAAAAACCATTTTTATCTCAGACACAAACCAACTATACGAATTTAGTCAATATACAAAATATTTGTATGTTCGTAAGGTAGATTTGTATGTCGAGAATTATATTTTCAATAAGAATTTGTAAATGTTGCAGAAATTATATGGACTAAATCCGCCATATTTATAAACATATTATAAATGATAAAAATTATGTAATCAATTTCAAAATATAATAAAATATTTAGAAAATTTATTAATTATTTTAAGTTTGACGAGATTTATAATAATGTATTCATTATATTAATTAATCATATTTATTTATTTTTAATTTTAATTAACTTATTTTATAATTCTATATTATTTCTAGCAACAATTTTTTTGCATATTCTTAGGCGTTTAAGTTTTTAATAAAAAATCAAATCTTAAGGTTACCAAACGCATGAAATTAATGCCTGAACCAGAATGACGCGGCAAAATGTCGCGTCGCGTTTGACATTTCGAAGCGTATAAAGTTAAAAGCGATGCATCGATTTTTTGGCAAATCTGTGCAGATAAAAATCTTAAACGAACTTGATGATAACGATATGTATTTTAGGCTGACCACGTGTGTTAAATTTGTATTTCTTAAATCCAAACAACAATAACTAATTATTAAAATAAAAATCTGCACTGAAACAAAATAGCAATTAAGATTTACCCTTTAAAATTCTCAAATTTTAATACGCTTAACTAAAACTAAATATTTTTTTTAAAATCAATTTTTATTAGTTATCACAATTTTACAATTTCTTGCACAGTTTTATAACAACTAATATTATGACAAACTGTAAACATTGTACTTTGTTTGTTGGGCAACAATATTTCTTAGAATATTTTTCATATTGGATAGCTAAATTTTCTATCAACATTTCATAAAAAAATTAAATTTATAGAAGTAAGTTGTGGTGAGAAACGCCAATTTATTTTTTCAGGTTATTACAATCAAATATTTGTATAAAAAATTAGTAAAAAGTTTTAGATTACTAAAAAAAATATGTAAATAAAATAAATCTAATTTTATGTTATATTTTTAAAATTATTAAAAAAAAAAATAATAATGAAGTGTGAATATAATTTAAATTTTTCTTTAATATTTTATTTCCTAGTTGCGATGGGAATATATGCCATTCGTGATTCATCGTCGATAGAACTAATTTTACTTTAAGAGAAAAGTGATTTAAAAGATTTCCCAAAAAACCTTTAAAATTTAAAAAATATACGAGGGCGGTTTGAAAACTTTTGGAAATCTCACCGAAATTACCAGTCGTAAAATTAAAATTTACTTTTACCTGGCATAAGATTGTAAATTCTTTTTTCAAATCAATTCGGTAAATTTGGATACAAAAATTAAGAAGAACCTGCTTTATAGCAGTAACCAAAAAACACATCATTTTTCTTCAAGATAATGCAGCAGTTTAGAAGTGTTTGACCATATGAAAATAAAGTGTAATCGGTTCTGTTCGGAAGACGATGAAGAAACTACAGAGAACATCTTCTGTGATTGTGAGGCAGGCTGTAGCCCGGAAAAAGTTGACAAACTTGGTTAAGGTATTTCTAAGTCCATTCGAAATAAAAGGTCTAGTCGTCAGGTAGATTCTGAGCGTTGACTACATGAGTTGTGCTTGATAAAGTACAAATAATGTAATTTTTAACCTTTCACTTTTAAAAATTTTCAAACAGTCCTCGTATTGAAAATGGTTTTTTTTTTTTATAAATATTTGAAGAATTGCGAAATATTCAAAATATTTTTTGTACAACATTTATAATAATAAAATATCTTATTTAATATTTAAATAATTATTAGTAATTTCTGTTTCAACAACAGCTGTTTAGGAATTATTAGAGATTTATAGTAAAGTTGTTGGCATTATTTAAAATAGAAAATTTAAATGAATATCATAAATACTGAAAAACATCAGGGCACAAAATAATCTCGTAAAATCTATTTATAGAGCATGTAGCAGAATCATAAAAAAAATCAAATATATTTTTGGATTGTACATTAGTAAAATAGTTATAATGTTTACGAGGGTTAAACAGAAAATTTCGTGTCTAGAAATTAATTCAAACTTTCTTTGAACATTTTTTAAAGTAAATGCATTTGATTGTAATAATTATCGGCATTGTCTTTTTAAACGGTTGGAAACTTTGTATGTTTGTGAAAAAAAAATGGATTTGACAAATGGACAACTTTAGAAAAAGTTATCAACAATAAAAAAATTGGTATAGAATGAATTTAATCGTGGACGTAATACTCTTTCTGATGAATCTCGTCTTGGTCCACCAAAAACCAGCTGCCATTGAAGAATATATATTGCTGCCGTTTGTCTTACTATTAAAGATGATAATCGAATAACGTATATTTTTGTTAATCATCCTGTTTTGTTAATGATTTAACATTTGAAATTCAGAAAATTTAGATTCTCCATAACTTGACACAGGCTCATAAAAAAACGTCGCGTTTTGTTTGGTAGAAGAAAGTTTTGAAACAATTATGAAATTTGGTATATAAAATCGTTACAGGTGACGAAACTAAGAGCCAATCAATGCAGTGGGTCTTTGAAAATAAATAGAATCCAACAAAAGTTAGGTGGTCAAAGTATCGGTAAAAAAATAATAGCTTACTTTTTCTCTATAACGGGGCATATCGCTATGATTCCACTAGTACTAGAACTAGAGGATAGAAGAACTGTTAATGCAAACTTGTATACTGAGGTTTGCTTGCCAGCAATAATTAAAAAAGAACTTGAAAAGTGACGCAAAGGACAGATAAATCTACATCATGACAATCTACAGCTGGGGAAAAAATTTCATTTTTGAAGGACAATAAAATTAATTTAATGGGTCAATCGCCGTATAATCCAGACTGGTCTAAGCGATTTCTACCTATTCCCAGAAATAAAAAATAAAATACGTTGTTTACGTTTTAAATTAGTTTGAGGCGAATGGACAAATGTATATTAAATGTAAGAAAGAATACTTCGTAAAAAAAATTTCCCGAAAACTTCCTGTTTTATTTGTTATACTTTATACATGAAATTTTCTGTTTAACCCTCGTATTGTCATTGACGTTATAGATAAAGAACATACAACATAAATTATGATTTTATTTGTGTGTTTCCTACAAAAAGAGAATTTTTGAGATTATACTATTTTGATGAAAAATAAATTTATATAAAAATTTATTAATATATAATTTATTTAGTATGGTAACACTAATAAGAACATATTTTACTTATTTTTGTGATGAAACAAAAAATTTCACCAACAAAATTATTAACAGTGCGTTTATGTTTAGCAAATAATATTGTGGGGTTAAGAAGGTTTTCAATTTTAATTAAAGATGATTAAATAAACTACAGATAAAAATTTTAATTAATAATATATTAAAAGTTGATAAGTTCGAATCGGGATAAGAAATAAAAACTAGGGTGAATTTGATTTTTTTATAAGAAAATTAATAGTATAACTATTTATATAGATCAGTGAGTGAGTGGCTCTTCAACCTTAGGAACCTGTACAACCCTACAGTTTTGAAAACTCTACTGTTTGATGGAAAACGGTTTTTGGTTATGTGATATAATGGAATTCCCCGTGAAATGTAAATTCATTTTTTATGGATTTACTTGTGATATATAGTATTTTAAATGGGTGTACGCATTGTATATGTATATAATTTTGGTGGCTCCTATTTCGTACGATATAAAAGTCGTTTATTTCCCATCAAAGCCTTTAATACCTGCCTATATCGTGAAGTTTATTGTAAAACTTCATAAAGTTGAAATGTATATTCTTTATAAAATATTCTTGCGGAACACAGGTTGCAGAGCACAGATACATATAGATAATTATGCAAATAAATTCTGGAGTTAAAAGAAATGGTTAGTTATAATGTTGAGAAATATTATTTGAGAAATTATATAAGATTTTTTTTAAATTATCATAATTGTTCCATCTTAATAAATAAGTATAAATAATATTTGCCTTAAGTTTTCATTTATGATTTAAGTAAATCAATATATGAAGAAAACTAATTAAAATATTTTATTGTTTAAATTAAAATTTTTAATCAAATTACGTCATTAGCAAAAGTTTCTACTTAAAAACTTAAAAGGTGAAATGTTTTATGAGAAGTATCAAACAAATATAAAAAGCTTTGCAACAAAAATTATGAATCACAAAATTTATTTAAAATTCTTGTTAACTACTTGATTAAAATATGCAGTAATCAACTCAACACCCAGTTAACAATTAGCATAATTATTAGGAATGGTACGATATAATCGAATTTCGATATTATCGATAAATATCGATTAAATAAGGTAAAATTATCGGGTTTTCTTAGATATTTTTAAAAAATCAAAATAAATCGAATTTAATAAAGAAAAATGTATTATTGACATGTTCGATTTTTTTAAATAATAAAGTTCTTACGTTAGTAGAAGAACGTTTGAAAATTTTATTGAAATATAAATATCATTCAACGAACTTTATGTAAGAACGTTATTTTGGGAAAATAGGAATATATATATGTATCAACAATTAGGGTGTGTTGGAAGTTCAGTTTTTTTTAGAAAAATTTATATTATAATTAATTGTTTATGAATTCAATTTGAATATTACACGTTGGCATATTTATAATTATTAAACGAGTTAACACGTTTTATATGTAAGTTTAAATACACCGCACTTCATCCACTTTAAACATTTTTATAGTAATAAATCATAACGTTTTAAAATTATAAATCGAGCTAGGGTATATTCTCGTTTGGAGTGTTGG
This sequence comes from Rhamphomyia laevipes, assembly GCA_963920725.1. Taxonomy (NCBI): domain Eukaryota; kingdom Metazoa; phylum Arthropoda; class Insecta; order Diptera; family Empididae; genus Rhamphomyia; species Rhamphomyia laevipes. The sequence goes on along the minus strand of OY987259.1, from coordinate 24,661,709 downwards.
ACGCATAACACGCTTAACTAGCTTAAAAACTACTATCTCGATAAAGAATTACTTTAGGATTAAATTTTAATAATTATATATCGATTTTCCTTAAAATGAAATAATAAATCAACAAAATAATTCAAGATTAATCAAATAAATTAATAAAAAAAATATAATTTAAATGATAATCTATTTATTTAATTGAAATCAGAGTCTAAAATTAATAATTTGGTATGTATCCCGGTTAATTAATTGAAATTATTAACCGATTTATCCATTAAGTCAAATTAAGTCGATTTATCCATTAAGTCAAATTAATTTCCATTCGTTCAATTGTGAATTCGGTCAATTAACCGCATATACAATAATTATTACAATATTAATTAGGCTTTTAGGACTAAATATTTAATAATTTTACTTTTGGAGCTTTTATTTATTTAGCAATTTATTATTATACTTCCTGATAATATTTATATAACCTACAAATAAGATTATTTAATTAATATAATAACTATATTCAAAGTATATTATTAAATTCATAATACAATAAAGGATAATGATGATAACTTAAATTAATTAGCGTAATGGAAGCGTATCAACTGTCAACATAAATAAAAATTCTAAAATGGGAAATTTATATAATTTTAAAATTAAATTGTATAAATATGATGAATTAGTTTACTATTTACAAATTTGAAGTACGAAGAGGAAATTTAAATGTTATTTCAGTAAAATGTTAATTAATAATCGAAGAACTAATTAAAATTTATGATAAGGTTTTAGACAAATACCGCACATCTGTTTCGGAAACATTAAGCCGAATATAAGTTATGAATTCGACATTTTACTATATTATGGCTACAGGTTGGGAATTTACGATGATAAATTGAGAACAAACAATTTAAAAAGCTTACAACGGACGAATAAACGAAAAAGGAGAATTATGGTTTTATCAACAACAACAAAAATCCCTAAAAAGATATTAAAATTACTCAAAAACAAATTTATTACAAAAGCTGAATCCATATTGGAAAAACCACATGTGTCCTCATCACTATAATTCTTGTTGAATGTATAGACCAACAAAGAGTGAGAAGACAATTTGGTTTCCCTTAATAAATATTCCACGTAGTAATATATTGACGTCATAATCATAAGTACATTTTTTTTTATTAAATGATGTAATTCGAAAATTATTCATAAACAAAAAAAAAAAAAAAGAGAAAAAAGAAACAATGACAAAAATGTGATTATACCTTCTTGATTTAAGGTCCAATCGTAATGTGATTGCAAACCGATAGCGCTAGCTGTAGTTTTATAATGCCCGCTGGCAGAGGAAAATTGTAGATCTGTCAAAATATTCTTTGAAGGCAATATTAATAGAATAAATTTTATGTTGTAGAATAAGAATTTTTGGAATGGCTACATTAGAAATTATAAAAATTAACCAAACTGTTCACATAGTTTACGAGTTGTATCAAAAATTTGTTTAAAATTTAACAATATTTTGCCTCCCACATTAAAACGTAGTCAAAAGTAACAAGATATTTAACAATATTTTGCTCCTGTATTGAAATTCTCTAGTTTTTTGTTTCCTTGACGGTGACCGCAAGCATTGTGTTTGCTTGCATTGATTTTAATATGTTGATTTTAATATCAAAGCTAGCGCTATCGGTTTGTAGTCATATTACGATTAGACCTTTAAAGATGCAGAAAATTTAGTAAACGTGTAACCGAAGAGACTGCAAGAGGGTTGTAATATGTTACAACAAAATGCATAAAAATGTGACATTTAGTTGCGTTGTGCATAATGTTACTAGACCTCGCTTTGTATAATTTCATTTTGCGTTTTTAAGAAGTTGCATCGTAACTGAATTATACTGATTTTTAATCTGAGTAGTTTTTTTTCCAACTTTCCTGGCAGCAAAAGAAATTAAAAAGTGTCTCGTGCGGTGGTAGTAATTATTAATTACGACTTGGAAATTTACCTTAAGATAAGATAAAAAGTCGTCCAGCAAACGTTATTAATTACTACATGGAAATTTAAATTTAATAATTTCCTTTAATTAATCGTGTAATTCACACCTTGGGTCGTTTCAATTTCAGTCGCGTAATTTGGAACGTATCCAATGATGCAAAGCGAGGTCTTGATAGTTTAGTTTTTTATACCAGACTTCTGAAAACCATTATGTCAAATTTGTTTTATTAATCACATTTTTTTTGTTGTTGTCAAATTTCTTCCCCTTTTATAATTTTTTTTTTTTTGTAATTTCAAAATTAATTTAATTTTATAAAATAATTAATTTATTTTTTAAAACTTACCTTAGCGGAGGATGATGATCTTTGTTTAATTGCTGAATTTGTATGTGAATGTGATACTGAAGATTTTTGTACAGATGCACTACCATGATGCGAATGATGATGATTTGATGTATTACCGCCACTGTTGCCAGTATTATTATTTGAATTTGTTGTTGTTGTTGTTGCTGTTGTACCAGATGATTGATTATTACCACCAATTGTTGAATTACCGACACCATGTGAATGAGAATGACTTGATGATGATGTTGTTACAATTGCTGAATTATTACCACCAGCCGAACTAACACCAACAGCTGCAGATGATGTTGAATTTATTGATGATGTTGTTGTTTGATTATTTAAAATTGTTTGATTTGTTGATACAGTACCACCATCTACTATTGAATCTTTATTTAATAATGATGATTGTACTGTAACAACTGAAGCAGCTGTTGCTGCTGATGTACCATTTGTTACATGATCGGCGGGTAAAGATTCCGGTACTGTTTGCAATGTTGTACGCATTGTGGCAGACATATTATAATATTTTATTCTATTTTGTTAAAATTTATTTATTTATATTTTATAAATTTAATGAATTTATTTTAAATAATTTAAACAGGAGCGAACACAAGTGAAATTACTTTTCGATTTTCGTAATATAACTTTTTTTTTAATTTTTTTTTAATTTTGATTTATTTAGTTTTTGTTAGTGTCAACTAATATTTAATTGTTGTAATTTTAAAAACTTAATTTTTGTAATTTTTTACTTTTATGCTTTTTTCTTTTTGAAACAGTTTTTTTAACACATATTTTTAATTATTAAAAATATTCTGTTTAAAGTAATTTACAAAAAAAAAACTTAGTTTATTTTTTTTACTAGGTTATGTAAAATTTGAATTACATATAAAAAAAAAATATTTTAGTTTTATTTTATATTACTTATTTTTAGCCAATTATTAAGTTACTATTGCCAATAGATTTTTTTTTATTAATTAACATTTATTTTTTTATATTTTTTGTTTTAATTTTTATATTGTTTGTTAAGAAATAAAAAGAAAAGTTAGTTTTTATGTTTTAATTATGTGCGAATTTTTAGTTCAATAATAAAAATTTAGTCTATAATTTTGTGTTTTTAGAGATCATTAATTTATTTATCGTATTTTGTTCTTCTTTTCTTTTGTAATATTTATCTGTAAAATAGAAAAAATAAAAAAAGTTATTAAAATTTTAAAATACATTGAGATAATATTAATATAAATATAAACTATAAAAATGAAGGAGAAAAGTCTTCTTTAAATATTTGATTCCCGCTTTATAATTTTAATAGATTTCTTTATAAAAAAAACGATTAAATCAATCAAAACTCTTTGAATATAGCACAAAAATTTATTTAAAGCAAAAACTATATAATAGAAAGAGAACAAAATTGTGGGGATTTAAGAATATATTTTCAAGATTAAATCCTAAAATGCGTAAAAGCATAAAGTTGCCGCCCTACACGCTCAAAAATGTTGTCCAACACATTTTTAGCGTGTAAGTCGCTCAATTTTTAATTATTTAAGAGGAGTTACATGTTTGACCGTAATGGTTATCATACATTCGTCATTGCGGTATAAAAATCTTGTGCAGTAAAACTTAAAAGTATGGAAATTACGAAAGTTTTCTATAATTGTTGATTATAATTTATCCGGAATACTGGAGTTACAAGTATAATAAGAAATTTTAAATCTTCCAAATTTCCACCTGATGCAAAAAATCAATCTTTCATTTGGAATGTAGCATCTCTCGTTTCTTACGAGACATTGTCCATTCCAAGGAGATATTTAAAATCAAATAGCGATTTTAATTCTTTTAATAAATTTGTTTAGGAATATATTTCTAATTTTCATTTTTGCAACCATTACTACGTCCTAATTTTTTTACATTTTCTTCTATACTTTGTTTAACCATTAACCTAATATTCAACACAGCAGTACATCCGACATTTTGCTTTGAATTTTAATAACTAAGTTATATTTCACAACATGATGGGCAAGTGTATATTTGAAAAAAGCTTTAATACTTGTGCGTTCATACAAAAACTTTTATATAAGTTTTAATTTCTTTCTGTATATACTTTTTGATATTATAAGTAAGATTGGTTTGGCTTACATCTTATATGGAATCATCAAAATTTATAATAAAATAACATAACAAGCTGATTTATTTACGTGAAGATAATTTACATTCCTTTTCGCTGAATTTATATTTAAAAAAAAAAACATAAATCCAAATTGGATACATTTTCAAAAACGTTACAAATTCCCAGACACTATTCTAATTCATCATATTGATATCGGTTAAATATTTCCATAAAAAAAAAGATTTGGTGAAAGATTATATTATTTTTTATCAGTACTATACAAACTTATATGGTGAAAATTGTGAAGGAGAAATAAAGTAGCATACATAATTAAGTAAAAAGAAGCTCATTATTCGGTCAACGAATATAAAAATTTAAATATTTAATTTGTATTTTTTTGTAAAGCGAAATTTTTCAAGAAATTTCAAATAAATTTAATTGAATTAGAAAAATATATGTTTACAGTCAATAACTGCAAAGTATTCTATTATAAACTTTGTGAAAACTACCTAGCCGACATCATAAAAATAAATTACATTTTCTTTTCTTTTATAAATTTATGGAATAATGTTTTATGTTACTTGTTCCATTTTTTTACCAAAGTAAAATAATTATAAAATTGAATTTATGTTTTCAAAACATTTCCTTTTTCAAGAAAAAATCATTTTTTATTTAATTTCATGATAACATTATTTTTATATTTATAATTGGATGTTGTCCCATAAAATTATAAAATACTTTTTATAAAAAATTCATTAAAAAACAAAATTAGTTACTCCATAACTAATAACTATAATATTGATTTTTGTTTTAATTAATCAATTTAAATTCGTATTCCATTTTTTTTCTTAATTTTGTTTTATTTGAATTTTTATAATAATTTATGCACTATTATTCTTGTATGGTAAATCAAAATGACTTCGAAATTTATAAAAATTTGATTTTAATAAAAATTAAGTATTAATTTAAATTCTATTTATATATAAAAAAATAGTTTATTATGTTTACCCTGCTAGCAGGATGACAGTTACAAAAATCAAAACGAAAATAAGTATTCACTTTAGAATATTGTCACTAGAATTTATTTTATTATAATAATAGTCACGTTTCGTGAATAAATCATTATTAAATTAGCTCTAAATTAGGAATATATTTTATAATTTTTTAATTATTGCTTTATGATAAATAATTAATTAGAATTTTTTTTATTTTTTCTGTAAATATAATTTTACTGATTTTTACTTTTATATAAATCTAAAAAAAAAACTCGATTTAATCAAATAAGAAAACGTAGCATTAGACATTGAGAATGATACATAGTATTCGATCGTGTCACGATCTATAATACTATACGTAAATATTTAGAGTACCGAAGAACGACGTATTTTAAAACTGAGGCTTATAATCAGGAAAACCCAAAGTTTTATGGGATCATCAAGAAAATCCGGATGTGTATACTAACAAAATTAGACGAGATTAGAAAGGATATCACAAAAACACAAATGGTTGCAGTGTTTAGGAATGTCACTCTAATTTTAAACCTAAACCTAAACTATACTAAACGTAACTCTGTACTGTAAATTACAGTTTTTTCCAAAAAGTTTCTTTGCGATTGTTTGTAAACTTCATTTTTACAAACATATAATTAAAATTAAAATATATATAATCACTAAAAAAGTATAGTCAAACGCAAAAGGAAAACATTATTAGAGGGCAATGGATTATTATGATGAACATTCGAAATTTCATTGAATGTGTTTTACCTATTACCAAGTTTTGGTATTTCGATTTAAATTCCAAAAAAAACTTGAAACAATATGTTTGTTTAATTACGGATTCATTGAGATACTGCAAACATTACCCGACCGTCATATTATATTCGAGTCAGACTCAGAGGAAATTTGTTTTGGCTAACTAAGTTCTATGAACAAAGAAAAATTCTTAGTTTAATAATTAATGTGATGCGTGTTGACTTTGTATCTTCATGCACCCTTCTAAACCTAACTTAACTATGTAATCCACAGATTACAAAATCCCAAGGTTGGAAATTTAATAGAATTTCAGCATCAAGATTCAATCAAGGGAATTGAAAGATGAAAAAACTAAACATACATCTATCTATTGAAGCTATCCCATAGGGTCATAGCCAGATTAGTACCTATGTACGCAAGATCCAGCGACTAAGCGACCAGACATGGTACGATTTCTGAATGCCAGGAATTGAATTTAAAGACACTATCTTAGCTAACCTAGGTGAGTTAAAGTCAAACGGTGCAAACGAGATAATTTGGTGTTGTATGATGGGATGCCACTTAACAAACAAAAGCTATTAAAATAAAATTAATATTTATAATGTCTGATGAATAAATTTTTCCAAATTTTATTACATTTAAATTTACAAATACACATATTATATATATACATCAAAACTTTCAATTCATAGGAAATTAAATATTAATAAACCTTTTATACATTAAAACAAAAATAACTTAGTTAATAATTGAAAAGAATATTTAAAAAGGATGTTTGACGTCAAACAAAAGTAATTTGTAAATATATTATAATTAATTACATATACATATATAAATTATATATAAACAGGTTACGTAGTAAAAAGAGAAAAAAAAAAATAGAAAACTTAATTTTAGAATTTATATTTGTAGCATATTTGTTAGCATGTAAAAAAACTGTTAAGTCGAAGTATTTTCAGGAATATCTACTAAATTTCACATCTCTTTATAAATTCGGAATCTATTATATAGGAACGAAACTCACTGAAACTTTACTACTATAAACTTAGATCACAAAGCAAAGCTTTTAAATTCAACTTTTTATTCCATCGCAAGCAACATAACACCTCATAGTTATTCCAAAACTCCCCGTAAATTATATTGCGAATCCGTATTAATTTTGTTAACATAGATTTTGGTATACTTTTTGGAAAAAATTTAAGTTTAAATTGTGTGAAAACTCTGTATCGATTTTACAAAAAAAAACATTATATAGTAAAGATTTGTGCAGCCATTCGAATTGATATTATTCAACAAAATATAGCATCCGATTATTATTAGAAAAAAATAAAAATATATGAAAAACTTACAAAGAAATGAATAGAATAAAATTATTGTATCGATATCGAAAATAAATATTGAAATGAATATTTAATATGCGGCAAATAAAGATACTATGAATTCAAAACAATTTCATAATAGAAGTTTCATAATATAGTACAATTCTTAAGTGTTTAATATGATCATAAATAAAAGAATTGAAAATATACTGCAAACAATTTATAGCGAAAAAGGTTAATTTTCCAAAGAATACAAGAATATGGAAAGCAAAAAACTTCAATAATCACAAATACATAAAAATTTTACTGAAGCACAACCACAATTGTAATAATCTATATCTATAACTATATAATATCGAATCGACTGTTAAATGACCTCAAATATAATTATGCTAAAGATCGTAACGACCGTAATATAAAATATTGTATATAGAAAATTTGTATACGATTGACAAAATTTCATTGGTGTTGTTATTTATATAGCATTTATAGAGAGAGCACTTTGTGGAACGCAGTGAAGGGTAGGTATTGGAGCAACGATCTTGGACATAAAGATTGAAATAAAACTAGTTTTTAAAAGTTTGATTTTGTTTCCGTTTATATTCGCCGCAAAAAAAAAACTTAAAGCTATTTATATCGGATACTAAATAACCATAGTTTGTCAGATGAATGCAATTACAATGCTGGGAATCTCGATTTATAAAAACAGTATTAATTTTTTGTATGTTTTAATTAGATATATACATATATTAAAGCAAAGTTTTGGACTTGGAATCATAACAAGCGAAAAAAAAAGAAATTTTAAGCGTGTTAGCAAAATTTATAATTAATAAGCTTCTGTCAAGTCAGTAGAATTATAATTGAATAGTTTGACGAAAAATTAAAAAAAAAATTAATTGAGGATTTAAGCAATTTTACAGTGGTGTAATATAAAAACTTAGTTTTAAAAATTCTCCATTAAATGTTTTTTCGTTCTGTTAAGCTAAATAAACAACAGAGGGCAGAAAATAGACAAATAAGATTTTTTAATCGTATATAAAAGAATTAAATTAATGGTATTGTAAACGTTAACAAAATAAATGCAATATTTTGTTTTATTTTATTTTTAAAATATTAAAATCACATAATAAGATAAGTAAAATTATGTTTAATCAATCGTAAAATACAAAAAAAAACTAATTAGGGGTTCCAGACTCCCCGACCTCAGAACAGAAAAGCCCTGAAAAAAACTTTCAGCTAAATTCATTTTACAATCAAGCCTAATGCAACAGTCACAGTTATTTGAACTAAATACTAGTAAAATTATTAGCTCGGACATAAATTTCTGGTAATATATAAATAATTTGAAGACATTTTTTTTAACCATTTTTCATTTCTGTTTCGTTGTATATCAATATTAAGATATAAAGTTAAATTTATGCCTAACAATATTCAATTGCTATAAAAACATAATTTAAATTACTAGTTGTAAATAAAATAAATTTAACCTTTTATTTATATAACATTTTAAAGAATTAAATATAATTCCCAAAAAAATAAGAAATTTAAATATTTATAATGAAAAGAGCCTTGAGCTACAGTTACTGGTATTATTCTGGAGTTGAATAAAAATGATCACTAAAAAAAATATCATTAAATTAGTTGGTTTCATCCTATTAAGATTACATAGCTTGGAGGAATCAATTAATTTAATTTAATTTTGTACTTACATTATATTTTATACATATTTTGTTATTATTAGAATAAAAATTACTTGAGAAAAAATGTCGGTTTAATAAATAGAGTTAAGTAATGTTGATAATTGATTAGAGAAATATTTCTATCGAAATAAACAAAAAGAAAAAAAAATTAAATGTCAATTGCCAGCCAATTGATTGAAAAAGAAACTACATTTTTTGACTTATACATGTCAGCAGGAGCAGCGAGCTTCGTACTCCCTGACGGAGATTTTTCATATCTGATTCTGATTTCAGGACATTATATGAAAATTTAATTTCACTCGAGCTACAAGTTATATAGTTATTGAATAAGTGTTGTAATACTCTATTGACAAATCCATTAACTTTTTAATGCATTTATATCATCCATCTTTCTATACGAATGGAGCTAGGTCGCAATAATGTCAGTAAAATGTACCAATATGAAGAGAAATCGACTGAACACATCATGTGCGACTTTGCCACATTGCAAATGGCTTTATGGATCCCAACAAAACTGTCGTCGAACCCACTTAAAAGTTATTGTACTTCTTTGAAGTTACAATAACTTTTGGAAGGAGTTTATAACTTTAGGATACATCAAAATAAGGTCACAGGCACAGTGGTCGTAATAATTAAATCTAATCAAAAATCCATCTAATGTGCGTTTCAAAATTCAATATATCTAATATTTAGTTACATTGTTATAACTAAAATTATGTTTCCAGACATCCATATAATAATTACAAAAAAACACAGAACGTAATATAATTAGAATAATGAATCTTTCAAACGTCAGCTTTCATAATAAAGAGAGAAGAAATAAAAGTAATACATTAACTTAATCTGTTATTATCGTGGATTATATCAAAAGTTAATTTTGTGATTCTATTAATTTAAGCAAATATTAGTAGCAATATAAAAGAAAAATAATAGAAATTTTTCTTTTCTAGATTAGATTTAGATTAGATTCTAAGGGTCTTACATACATATATATAAAAATAAATTTAAGAAATTGGGACAGTAATTCAAATAAAATTATTTATCTACATATTTTTTAAAAAAAGTTAAACTTCTCCGTGAAACTACAACTTCAAATATATATGAAGCTCAATGTAATTATCTAATATTACAAATATTTGTAGCTGAGACTGAAGTGCTTCCAGTTGACTTGAAATTTCATGAGTAATTCAACCAGACAGTCGATTTAAATATTTAGTTTAAAGGACCCTTAGATATTTAACGAACAAATTACGAAATACAACATACAAGCCGTTTTATTACACAAAAAGTTAAGACAAATTAGTAAATACCACCCGTGAATCACTTGAAACATATATTAACACCCTAAAAACAAACAATATTCAAAAACTACCCCACCCAATACCCTTCCACCATTGGATCCACTAACTAGAATACATAATAATCCCCCAAGAGAAACAGAGATTGTTTTCAAAATTAAGAAAAAACATAATAACTAACAGCAACACCATGAGACAAATCGCTCTATCCACAACATTGAACATCATAAATATCATGAAGACATCAAATATCAAGAATAGACGGTTTCCTACTGAACATCAATGTCGGAGCCGGTGAATGTATAAGAGTTTTAATAATTATTTCAGCCTACCAGTGAAATCTATTGTTTTTGAAGGAGAATAGGTAATTATATCGAATGTGAATTAAAAAAAATACTGATTAGACTGGATAATTTAAAAATTATACCCTAGCAGCGATCCACAGTTTCAACCAAAAACAGCTAATACTAAATAAGTACGTGAAATTCCGTACCCTAATAAAAACTGCAAAAATGATAAATTTCAAACTTCAATGAATATACCATTTCATGTAGGAATACTGGATAATGAAATACCAAACCAATTGGCAAAGAAAGATGCTAATCTCCCAACCAGAAATTCACTATCCACAGCAGTTATAACCAGAACGAAGCAATTTAAATTTCCAACTCGAAACAAAAGCAAATATCGCTGAAGATTAAAAAATATGAAAACGATCGCTGAAGATTAAAAAATATGGAAACAACAAATAGTATACTAACAATACCCAGCGGAATGAAAGTGAAGCGATAGCATTTTTTTAAAAAATTAATACTGGACATATACCTGCCTAGCTGAAATCTTTCCAACGAACATTGTAGTCGTACGCTCAAGGTCCTAAAGATTACGCAAAATGTGGAACATCTATTACAGTTCCCAGAACGCCAGAACTAGAAAATGAAGAGCACATTAATTATCTCTATACTGGGTGACCCGAGGCCAAATGGCTTAAACCATAATCCTCTCCATTACCCAACAACAACATAGAAATAAATAAACGCAAATTATATTTCTTCTTTTAGTTGCATAAATGAAGTAGTCAGTGTAGTACATATTGTAAATAGCTACAAATTTTTAATATTTGTATATAATTAATAAATAAATAAAATAGTTATTTTCTAGTAATTTAATATCTTTAATGCCCTCAATCCCGAAACTTAACTACCTCGATGTTTCATAATTCTAAATTATTGTTTTAGCTCATTTTGTTTTATTAAAAAAAATCTAAATCTGAAATTTTGTCAAGGTCGATCAATAAATTTAAAAAAAAAAAAAATATTTCTTTTAATTAACCGGTCATCGTGACTAATTTCTATATATTTTAGTCATCATATCATTCCTACTTTTCCAGTTTTCATGCTAGCTGAGCTGGGAAAATAAGCAGTTCTCTTTGAATCACTTTTCTGATTTTTCCATTCCAACATAATTTAACAACCTACAAAAATGACCAGAAAGTTTAAAAAAAAAAATTTGCACAGGTTTTTTGTCTTTATAACAACACAAGTGCAAAAATTAATTATTGTTGTTGGAAAAAAGCCACTGTAAAACTTGCTTTTGAGACTTTTTCTGTCTGTATTTTATTTTTCTGTTTTGTTATAAATATGTATAAGATTCAGAAAGGTGGACAAGTAAAACCGGTGTAAGGTGGGTAGACAAAACTGAAAGAAATGAAGAGGAACATATAGAAAATTACTATAAGAGGAAGTGGATTATGATAGAATAAGAAAATGTAATTTATATTTATAATTTAGAATTCATTTTGTAAAATTTTGTTTAAAACTTTAATAATAAAGTTTTTATAGGAACAATGTTAAAAGGTTCATAAAAATATATTAAATTTAATTAATATATATATAATTTATGAACATTGAAATGTCATTGGCTGGCCCTTATGATTGAGAACGATTACTTATTTTATTTCAAACATAAGTTGTTATTTCAATTGCTCTTTTTGATATTAATTTTGAATTTGTACCTCTCTCTCCCCCACAAATTTATTTATTTATTTATTTCTCTGTTTAATTCAAACATTTTAACAAGTATATAATATATTAAATTAAGTTAAATTACAATACATATATTTAAAAAAACAAAACAAAAAAAATAAAATTTAAAATTCACTAAAATTAATTAATTGATTTATTCTAATAATGACTAGAATATTGTCACACTATATATAAAAACAAAGTGTATGATAATAATATAGTAATTTTATCTGAAATTCAAATATAATTATACTAAAAAATATTCATAAATTAAAAAAAAATTTCAAATTAAATAAAATTCATTTATATGTAAAAAAAGAGAACAATTTTTACAGTCAAGAACCTTACATAAAATTATTTTAAAAAATAGAATAACAGTAATAAATAGATTTAAAAAAAAACACATCAGATATTTATTATTAACTTTTTTAAATTATGCTTAGTAGTCGAGATTCTAATAGCATTTTGGTATTTATTACCAAGTATTAGCATCCTATTAATAGGCTCATACTTCCCATATGTAGTTCTATGAAATTCTAATTTAAATAAATTAGGAGATCTTAATCTATGGTCATGATTCATATTAATTTTATTTAATATAAATGATGAATCAATGTTAAGCCTAAACACTTCAGTTAAGAGCGAGTAAATCGTATGAGCGAGTAAATCGTCATATTCGGTATGATTGAACTCTAAACTAAAGTTGCGCAACTTTCAAATTTTACGTTTATAAAAGCTGTGAAAAGTCAAAATAATAAAAAATAAATTGTCAACGTAAGATGTTAAAGTGAATTTATATTGATAATTATAAATAAATTATGTTAAAAAGTGAATTTAGTATTAAGTTAATATTTTATAATTTTATACTAACAAAAAAATTTAAAAACTGTGGTGTCAGTTTGTTTTGACTTTCAGTTCAGTTGAAATTGGGTACCGAACCAAAAATAAGCGTATTGAATTTATACGTATCTGACAAAAGGATTTAATATATGAAAATGACTTTGTCTACCTTATGCTAGAGATAATCTTGTCGCGCCGCTCTCGACGATCTCCGGTTTGCAATGTCAAATGATGGCAGTGATGGTTGTAGAATTTTTGAGTAGATACTCTCAAAGCGGCATCATGATAACAAAAACATAACCAAACATTTATTTGTTTTTTATATAAAATTTCATGTTTCATAAAATTGCTACATAAAATTTCATTAGTTTTTACTGCTTCAAAATTTCAAAACTCATATTTCTTCTTTAACAAACAAAAAGTTGAAATTCAACCAACATTGTTGCGGCACAATGTTGCAGCGACGAGTTTATCTGCTTTCATATATTTCTATATATCTGAACTTTTGTTTGACGGCACCGGCAGCGAGAGTATCTCTAGCATTACATGTCTGAATATTTTTAAATACATTTTTGTCGGAACTAAGAATGTTTCTAAAAAAATATGATTTCCTTATAAGATAAACCGATCGACCGAATAATAGAGAATTCAATTTATCGAACTAAACATTTCATTTAAAAAGTTATCAATTTCATTAGCATTCTTCTGCAAATTAAAATATTATCTGTCACACATTAATCGATAGACGGCAGGATAAAAAGAACTTACCTTTTAAAATCCACTTTCTGACACTTTCGACTGACACAAACTAAATAAGTATGCAAAAAGATCTGACCACAACAAATATTAATAAATAACTGGACTTAACATTTAGAAATTACTTATAAACATGAAAAACTGTAAAGGTGCGAAGTTATATTCCAGGTATTTTACAGGTGATTTCCATTGTAAAAGCATTGGCAGACATATGTATATGTCTGAAATGGCATCCAATGTGTTAAAAATATTATTTTATATATGTCAGAAATAAAGAAAATTTATGAATTAATAAGAAAAAAAAAAGGTGTATTAAATAATATTGAGATATAATAAAAATGAATAAATAAATTATATATTATCCAAAATAATAAAGACAAAAAATTAACAATAATCAATAATATAATTTAAATATTTTGTAACAATCCTAAAAATTGTTTGCAACTCATTTTAAATAATTTGTTTTAACTACACAATAATTTTATTTTCAATTTCAAAACAAAATTAAAATTAATTTTAAAAACGTCAAATATGATGTCAAAAAAACGGTGTTGCCATTTAAACAGATTATAAAGTAAAGTGTTGTCGTTTTTTTAAGATTCAACTCGCCTAGGTAGGCGAGTTCTATCATAGGCCCACATATATATGTACGTATAGAATTATGAACAAATTTATATATATGTATATTGTATACATATTCTTATTGCATTTTGATGAAAACCGTACAAAATATCACCATAATTTTTTTTTGGAAATTGTAATTTTAGCTTTTAGCCAAATAAAATAAAATTCTCCATAATTATTTTCGTAAACAAAATCTACAGATGATTCCCAATCCTCCTCAGCAAACAGAAGAAAAAATATTTTATAATTATATAATCATTTCATGCCGGCTTTTATATATATTTAATAAAAAATGAATGAGGAAGAATAGATTCTATTAATATTATTTCATAAATAAAATCATAAAATTTATATTATATAATAAAAAAAAAAAATCCTATAGAATTGTTTTAATTTGTGTAATGTAAAAATGGATAGAGGAAATTGTGCATAATTTATGTGTACCAAAAACCAACTATACCAACCAATACAAGAAGTGATAAAATAAAATGAAATTAAGTTTATTAATATTTTATAAGAAACAAAATAAATAAATAAATAAATTATTAAAAAAAAATGAAAATTATATCAAAAATAATAAATATATATAAAATAAATTTATGGAAATTTCTGTTTTCTGTACTATACAAATTTTTCTCAGTAAATTTAATTTGTTTAAAAAATTCTCATATTAAACTAATTTAATTTTTTTACAAATTTCTAATAAATTGGAAACTTTGTATATTTATATTATTTTCATGTATATAAATATAATTTCTTTCACAAATTAAATTTTATTTTTATAACGAGTAAAGAAAATAAAAAAAAAATTATTTAGTTTTTAGTTAAAAAAATCCCAGCCCCAAAAATAACCTCAAATTAGTTTAAAATCGTTTGTACTGCTCTCACACACAGCAAAAATGCTTGGTCGAATACACACACAATGAAAATTTTTGTGTTTTTGCATTTTTTTTTTTTTGTAAAATTATATTTCAAATTTTTACTTTTTAAATTCCATTTTTTTTTGGTAACAACTAACAAGGCTTAGGATGAAAATTATTTTAAATAATTTTATCAATATTTTCTGTACTTATTAAACTATAATAGATACTATGAATATTGTGAAAATCATATACATAGATAGAAATAAAATGCTTGCTTTGCTTACCCACCATTTCTTCTTTATTCAGTTCCGCACCTTTTTTCAGTTTTTCTAAATTAAAATACACAAAATTTCCTTTTACCTTCAAAACTTTTGTTGAATTTCAATATTTGTGTATGTGAAATAATTTTATCTTCAATTTTATTTCATAATTTTCGATTTTACCTAAAAACATTTAATTTTAATCCTTTTTTTTTTTTTTTGAAGCTCTGAAAATTCTTTTTCTGTGCGACAATGCAAATCCCGACTCCCGCTTTTTACGTACGTAGCTATTTTTCGCGCAATCACTTTTTTATTATAATAAAGTTACTGGACTGGTTACAAATTAACCAGCAAAAGTATTTCCATATATTACAAAAATTTTCATTAATATTTTCTGATAAAATATTGTACAAAATAAAAAAAAATAAACTCCAATTTATATACAAAAAAAAAATATATAATTTAACAAATAATTTTTCCTACACCATTTTTTTTTATTTCTTTTCTTTTTTTATACTTGAAAATTTTTTTTCCTATTGTCACAACACACACTAAATTTTCTTGAATACATATATTTTTTATACTTTTTATATGAATTTTAAATAATGTTTAATGCACACACACAATCATAAGGGTATATAAAATATTTCTTTTACAGAACTAAATATTGAATTTACCGCGGGAGTCGATCTCAACACAATCTTATTTTAAAATTTTATAACAATAAATTTGTTAGAGATGCGTTTGTTTGCGTGTTTAATGAATTTGTAACAACACACATACTCATTCAAAAAGGATTTTTTCCACAGCACCGAAAAAATATATAAGAACTTTCTTTTCTTTTGCAAAGAAAATCACTTTAATTTAATAAATATAAATAAAATCACTTTTTAGCTTTACCATAAATATTTGTTGATAATTATATTGTTTTTTTTTTTGGTAATTACTTTTTTAACACTGAAAAATACTTTAAATTTATAAAATTTACTCGCAACGATAAATGACACAATTTACTTGGCCATCTTGGTATATGGTAAAAAAAATTTAATGCCAGTATTGCCGAGGATTGAAGATAGTGAAATTGAATGCCCACTTAGCAAAAACTGTTCCACTGGGAATTTTTAGTACTACTTTCGCACGTAAATTTCATCATCCAATAATATTTTTAATTTTCGTATTATATTTAATGGTAAATTTGATTAAAAGCAGAAAGAAATGCGTATTATTTATACAATAATATCTATGATATTTACGCACGAATGATTCTCCTATCTGTGCGATTTACGTACGAGAAGTTGTACGATTTTCTCTTGGAATTCCACCACAATTTCGGCCGTCCAATCAGATACTGATTTGTAATTTTCGTCTCATTTTTTTTGAACCAATTGCGCAGATTTCCATATGAAAAATTATAAAAAATAAATTATAGAACAGAACACATTGCATATAGAGAGTGAAATCGTGTTTAATGTTTCACTGAATTATCGCTCACAATTGGTCGACTCCAAAATTAAACTCAATACAACGTACAATGTCTGCTAGAGTTGACATTAGGCTAAAAGTTAAAATCGCCGCAAAAGTGCAGGAAGCCTAGAACAACTTTTAAGCTGAACCAAGATAATGCAGTGCGCGTCAAAGTTTGATGAAAATTTTATAATAATCTTATCATCGCCTTGGGTTTAACTAGTTTAATACAATCAACCCCTACTTTTATTACCAACATAAAACATTAACAATAACAATCAATTATTATCGTTTAACATGACCAGATAATGATATTTTATTCAATGTAAAAATATTACTGGTTTTTTTTCAGATAAAAATAGTGGGATGCTTATATAAAATGAATTGTAAAACAGTTGCTACTAAATAATATTAATTATTATTATAAAACGCAAGATTTATTTTTTTATAGAAAATTATAAACTTTATAAGATCATTAAATTGTATACTTCCATATCAGAACACATGAATAAGAAATTCAGCTTCTTCGTTTGGATCAAATGTTGACGGTATTATTATGTAATGATCAGGTGCGCAAATCTACAAATAAATATAATTGTATTTTATAATAAATGACTAAATAACGTATAAAAAATATAATTATATTATCGATATCCACTCTTTATTTTGGTAAAAAACAGTAAATATAAACTCAGAAATTATATATAGCCGTGACGTGACTATTTTTGTAATTTTGATGAAACATTTGTTTTTACAGATAATAGGAAGAAATATTGTTAAAACAAATATATATATATATATATTAGGTACATATTAATCCACAAGCTGGCATACGATTTATATCATATTAGATATTTCGATATCAGCTAGAAAGAATGCGTAACAGAACGGTATGCAGTATTCATATTCAGCTTGCGGATTCAAGTTTGGTTATTTGTTTTAAATTAAATACTGAAAGAAATCATTAAATATAATTCTTTTTTACATTTCCATTCAATACATAATTTGTTAAAACATTATATTTCAATTTTAAATCTATTGCAAATAACTCACCACAAGCTTATTTTTGAATTACGTTCATTTGCTAAGTCGTACCATCTTTGACCTTTGAGAGCTTCATATAAACCATGAAGTCTAAGTGAATAAATATTTTTTGTTTGTAATTTAATATTCTTTTTCCATATGCTTTTTAGATTTTAGTGCACTACAAAATTAATTACGTTTAGTTGAATGCGTATAGGTTGGTAAACAATCATCAATAACAACATCAATCCATTTACCATATTGCCAAAAGCAAAAGAAGCATCAGCTAACAACATTGAACAACATCGAATTCAGAATCAGAGAATCAGAAGAATTGTCCCTCCTACGACGTTCGGTTCTCTACGCACCGGTGAGACTCCAGCGTACATCTACCGATGAACTCCGTCCCAAGGATCGTCATCGTCAACCCAACAACAGGAACAGACCTGGAGTTGCTACAACAACAACAAAAAATTGTTGTTCTCCCGGAAAGTTAAGTTTTTCAAACTAACCTAAGACCATGTTGATTAGCATTGACTTTTCAATGAATAATACTTTTGTACATCAGCAGGTGACGTACCCCATTAGCTTTTTCACCAATCTAATAAAGAATATTATTTTTTTATAATACTGAAAAATATAATCCGCCTCAAATTATTAAATTATGATTTCATGTTTGCAAAAACAAAACCAGCGATATCAGGGCAAGTAATGGTTTCCTTTCTATCCTGCTGCCTGATCCATAATAAATTATAATACACTTACACTTTCAATGTATATCTATGTAATATCAGCGGATTCTAAAGGATTTTGTTTTATGATAGTTCCTCAAAATAATCATATAAACTAAAACTTTCAATTCAAGTGTTTTGATCCAAATTTATAAAATTCCAATTAAAATTAACACAGCTGTGCAATACATAATGCTGGAGTTACCCTCGACTCTCGCCACTATAATCCTATGTTGGTGTAGGATAGGACAATATTTATAAAACAGGTCTACTGAGAATTTTAATGAGTATATATTTAAAGTTAATTTCAATTAATTAAGTTAGTTTCAATATCTTTAAATTGATTTTATAATAATTATTTTAACAACTTTATTTCTTTCGTTCGCTCCATTTTGAAAATAAAATGTAGCACACAGCCACAGAATTGTCAAATTTTTTCGAAACAAGATATAGTTTTCAAAATGTTGTTTTGTCGTTCTATGGTATCACCACTACCCCTTTAATCTTAGAAACGAAGTTCACCTAAAACGGTACGTAAATGATTTAAAAAAGATATTTGAAAGTGAAGTTGTACTAACACATATATAAGTATTTGTATATTATAGAGAATTGAAAACTCTTCACTAAAGGTGAATCGAAAACGATATATTTTTGTTTCGTAAAATGTGTATTTAGTAAATTTTAGCAAAACAAAAAATCAGCCATTTTTAATAACAAACAAAGAATGAGCCATTTTTAAAATTTTGTAGTTAACAATCAACACGTACGTGGAAAAAAAATGAAGTAAGTATAATTTAAATTTCATAACAAATTAAAATAATTAATTATTATTAATATTATAGGAGAAAAAATGAATCGGAGAAAATATTATGGTGTCTAGGAACACTACTGAAGATGATATATTTGGATGCTCCAGTAACAAGTTATATCAACAAACATAAGCCTTTATCAAGAAAACAACAATGTGATTTTTATATTAACAATATTATATTAAATTTAAAAATTATATCAATAAAATAATATACATATATATATGTATAAATTAAAATAATTAAATTTAAAAATTTATTTTTATTTTTTAATCCATTTTCCAAAATCAATATTTCACTTTTCGCCTAAAAAGATTCTTAATGGATTCGTTAAAAGAGATTCGCAAACATTACGCTAAATACGTATCATTAATGATTCACCAAAACGGAATTGAAATGAAGTACCAATACATACACCAAACTTCGTTTTTGATTTCAATTATCATGTGACTGGTGAATCGTTAACGATATAAAAACGATACACCTAAACGATTCGTAAAAGATGTTTTGTATGAGGAAGTTATTTCTTTTACGAATCGTAAACGATACTTCTTGTTTTCAGGGACACCACAATCAATTGTCATAGAGTTTTGTTTTGTGGTATGACTGCAGCCATTTTTAATATATGAATGAAAATTGATGCCAACTTCAACTTATATTATTTCGTCGTAATTTAATTTTTTATTGGTGAAATGGAAAAGGAAGTGAAAAAATAACATTTTTAATAAAAAAATAGTAAATTTGTGCTAAAAATATTAAATAAAATAAAAATTTATAAACTGGGAATAATATCTGTTAAAAAAGAAAATAATAATAAAAACCAAATCATTGATTTGGGATATTGCCTATGATTTCATCGAATGCAAATCGACTTTCTCTTTAAAAAATTATAGTTTTTTTTAACTACAAAGTCCAAAAATGCATACATTTAGTGAGACTGGTTCCGGTGTCCCAGCATTTTTAGCTAAATTATGGCGTTTAGTTGAAGACACTGAAACAAATAATTTAATTTATTGGAGTAAAGTAAGTAAAACAACACAAATTTGGTTTAAAAAATTAAAAATTAAATTTGTAATATCCGAAATTCGGCAACATTGTTAATCACCTTGAATCAAGGTACATACATTGAAATTTTGCAATTATATTTTAATTTAAATTGAGCCCCTAAATTAATAAAATAAAATATCTGCAAAATGAATTTATTTGGATATAATCACAATTAAATTTTCCCAATTGCGCATCAAATTACTTAGTTTGCGGTACCTAAATCAAGCGCAAGAAAAAATAAGTGTTAAAAAATATAACACGGAAAATTACAAAAATAGATTTTGACGTAATTTATTTATTTTTTTTGTTTTATAGGTGACAAAATAACAAAATTTTAAGTAGGTGTATAAAAATGTTGTTTTTAATGTTAAAATGGAGTTTCATTACCGAAAAACTAAAAATTTAGTAATATGTTATAACGCGTAAATCAATAAAATGTCATAAACCCAATTAACTTTAAAATTTATAATTATAAATTATATGTATTTATATTTTCATGGCCACTTAACCTTAAAATCCTTAGCAACGATATATACCCTTATATACCAAAGAAATTGTTCACAATTTTTTTTATAATCAATTATTTGGTAGAAATTATTGAAATTGAAATTAATATTTCATTTTTTTTTTATAATTTTATATGGTGTTGACCAGTAAATTAATTTAGTAATCTATTCTATACCACAAAATAGCAATTAAAAAATTAAAACCGCCATACAAAAATCTTATCTCACCTCAGATTTTTAATATATATAAATCAATAGACTTGAGAACTTGAGGAAATGTTGTGGTAAACGAAATGCGACAAATATAATACCGATTATGAAATTTTGATCGAATGAAAAATATATAGTAATATTCTAATATTTAATTCATTAAAACCAAAATTTCATTAATTAGGTTTTAAATTAGTTCAAAAAACATATAAAGAAGATACTGAAAAAGAATTGGAATTTCTTCCAATATATATATATTTAGAATTGGAATTTCTTCCAATATATATATATTTAGTTAAATACAGCCATGGATAATAAATTAATTATGTAGTAAATTCTGTATTTTATTCATTATTTATATTTAACGGTTTTAAACTTAAAAAATTTATAACGTGCCTTTTTTGTTGTAATATTCAAGTATTAATTAGTTATTGCCTGATGATTTTTGTAGTAGTATTTTTGAGGAGAATCTTCTGTTTTGGAACAGACAGCCATATGTTTTTGGAATCATTTTGTTGGATAAAATAATGTTTGAAGCTTTCTACGCAACGATTGCAAACTAATTGCTTTACATTAATTACACAAAAATTAATTTAATACTTTTATTTATTAACTTAACTTTCTTATGTTTTTTTTAGGATGGACGAAGTTTCGTTATTCAAAATCAAGCCCAATTCGCTCGTGATTTATTACCATTAAACTATAAACATAACAATATGGCTAGCTTTATTCGTCAATTGAATATGTGTACGTACAAAATTAATTTATTGAATTTGATTAAAAAAAAAAAAACATTTTTATTTAAAAATTTTCTATTCATACACAGATGGTTTTCATAAAATTACATCAATTGATAATGGCGGATTAAAATTTGATCGTGATGAAATGGAATTTTCACATCCATATTTTAAACGTGGCTGTCCATATCTATTAGAGCATATTAAACGTAAAATAGCAAATACAAAATTACAACAAAATCTTGATGATAAAAATGGTGGTGGTAGTGGAACTATAAAAAGTGAATCGGTGAATAAAGTTTTAAATGAAGTGAAAGTAATGCGAACCCGTCAAGAAACATTGGATTCAAGATTTAATGTTATGAAACAGGAAAATGAAGCACTTTGGCGTGAAATTGCAACATTAAGACAAAAACATATTAAACAACAGCAACTTGTTAACAAAGTAATTTATATTTTACGATTACCAAAAAATTGGGACTAACAATTTATTATTTGGTTATTTTTTTTTAGCTTATACAATTTTTGGTAACAATTGTACAACCATCTAGAAATATGAGTGGTGTTAAAAGACATTTTCAATTAATGATTAATGATGCACCACATTCTTCAAAAATGCGTAAAGCTAGCGAAAGTGAATCTGGTCCAATTATACATGAATTAACTGAAGAACTTTTAGATGAAGTAGCTGAGGCTGCTGAAGATACTGACGAACTATTGTAAATATTTTTTTTTTTTTTTTAATAAATATTTTAAATTATTTTTTAATGATTAATAATTTTTTTATTATTATTTTAATTTCATTTAGTGAGTCATCAAGTCCTAATATGAATATTGGTGGTGGTGGCTTTGAATCACCAAATACTGAACGTCCTCAATCAAATTTAAGTGTTTCAAATCAAGTTTATGATCATTCAAATCAGAGTAGCGGTGGTAGTGATGAAATTGGATATAATTTAAATAATACTTCACCAAAAACTGTTTATCATATAAGTGAAATATCAGAAAATATTGATGGTAGTGGTGGTGGTGGTGATGAAATAAATTATATTGAAGAGAATTGTCTTAATACACCAATGGTAAAACAAGAAATGGCTCGAAATAAACAATTACAACAACATTTACAACAGCAACAACAACAATTGAAAAATGAACAAAAACAACAACAACAAAGACTACGACGTAAAAGATCAGAAACAACAAATATTTCTAGTACTCATCCATCATCATCAGCAGCAACAGCAGCAAAAACTATAAATGCTCCTCATATTAAAACTGAAAATGATTTAGATCCGTCAATATTTTTGGATATTAATTCACCAGCTGATGGTGCAACTAATAATACAATAGAACCGGCTTTAATATCGCCCAACAGTAATAGCAGTCAACCAATACCATCAACATCATCAGTAAATATAATTAATGATAATGGTGGTGTTGGTGGCGGTCGTAGTAGTAATGGAAATTTCCAACAAAATATTAAACAAACTGTTGATAAACAATTGTATAGTGCTGGTGACTTTATAAATACAGAAATGCCATCAGATATTTTTGATGTAAGTAATAAGAGAAATTGAAGCAAGACGAAAAAATTTACATAACGTTTTTTTGTATTTTATATATATATATATATATAGGAATCTGGTTCATTTGGCACAAATATTGATTTAACAAAACTTGGTAATATCTCATCATCATCATCATCTATAGCAACAAATCCAGCAGTAAATGGTTTATCTGATAAAACTTTAGCAGTAACAAAGTATAATAATCAAAAGAATTTATCTAATGAAGATATATTGCGATTGAATACATTGTTAGTAAACTAGAAGAAATTTTAGTTTCTAATAATCAAATTCAATTATAAATTCATTGTTTTTAATTAATTTTTGATTTATTTTATTATTTAGGGATGATGTGACAACACATATTGACAGTTGTGAAAATGATTTGGACAATATTAAAGATTTATTACGTGGTGAAGGCTATTCGCTTGATTCAAATGCATTAGTAGGTGTAAGTTGGTTATTAATTAATTTTATTTATGAAATATATACATTTATAAATAGTTTAATGACAGTTGAAAAATGATGTTATATTGAATATTTTTATTGCTAATCCAAAATCGTTTTTTAGCATATACAAAACTATCCCTTATTTTAACGCTTTTTTTTTATCTGTATTCGTTTGTCTACATTGTTCTTCTATAATCAATAACTTAAATTTTTTGATATGAAATCAAGTGTTTCATAGACGTCGAATTAATGCAATCTGCTATAGTGAAGAATCGTAATTCATAAAAAAAAATATAGGAGACGCTATTTGCAGTTTAACATAATATAATCCACAAAAATTTTTGAGGACGTTGGATTTTGAAAGGTATAATAAAAGATGAATCAAAATATCAGTTAAATTTTTGCCATTATTGTCGCTTCGTTTGTCGATTTTTTCGGTTCAAGTGTAATTCACTTAATATTATTTTTTTTTTAATAGCTTTAACAATATATATCATTCATGTGCGTCATTACCGTCACAATTAAAAAATTGGAAATTTTCAGGAAATCATTTGTAAATTTTGAAATGTTATAACTTTTATATATCCTTAATTTTTTGTTGCATTCTAATTAAAATACCTGTTTTCGCAGTAATAACGCAAAAACAGGTATTTTAATTAGAATGCAACAAAAAATTAAGGATATATTTTATTTGTACCAAAATAAAAAACAACATCAATCTAAGACTATTTTTATTTTCAAAACCGAAACATTTTCAAAACTTTAAACACTTCCAATTCAAAACTTAAATATTAATGCAACTTATAGAATTTATAAAGTATTATGAATGCAAAAATGACTTGGCGAGTATTGGAAACTAAAATTATGATGTTTTATTCGTTAAATGTACACATCGAAGTGGTTATTTCTTAATCACCAATAACTTAATATTGCCAATTTTTGAGTTGTGACCGCAAATGAACGATACATATATAAATGTGTATATCCAAATACTATGAATTTCGTTCCGATTTCAATGAGAATAACTTTATTACATCAAAAGACATTGTCAAAAGACAAGAAAATACAATAAATTATACATTTTTTTTTTATTCAAAAAATATAATTATTTTCATAATTTATTTTTGTAAAATTTTTAAGAATGGCAACAATTTATCTACTAATCGTTTGTATCTTTCATCACCTCTGGATAATGATATATTGGCAAAGGTTAGATATAAAATAAATCATAATAATTTTCGTAGTTTTGGTTTTTGGAGTTTTTCCATTTTCTCCGTCTTATTCGATGAATGGATGAGTAAATGTGTGTTTTTTTTAAATTAATTTATAATTTGATTGCATGAGAATAAAATTAATTTGATAAAGATATTTTCTGTTATATTTACAACATGGTAATACTGAAATAATTCGAAATTCAATAAATAAAAAAAAATAAAAAAATAACAGGTCCATTTACATATACATATATCAATCGGTTGTACAACTTTTCATTAGATGTGTCAAAATGTACGAAAAATCGAATTAAAATAGAATCTATTATATTTTTCATACAATATATCGCAGACAATTGTAATGTACTGTTTACATATTGGCTAATTTCTAATTTTAGAAAAAATAAAAAGAGACGGCATGCTGAACTTCTCTTAATGAAAGAATGAAACGAATAATATCGTTTCGTTGGGGAAATTATAGGAAGTTTTTGATATTTCAGAAACAAAAAAAAAAAAATTTTTTTTTACTTTGTGAAAGTTGCGTAAATTTTAAATTTTTAATCATTTTAAATAATTTATTTATGTCAAACAAAACAAAAAAAAAATTACTTCAAAATTCATTGAAGTAAAAAAAAAAAACAAGTAAAATATTTGCTGTCAGAAAATGCTATAAAAATTATGTAGAAATTTTCTTTTCAAGATCTTTTCAAGACGTCGAATTATAGCACAAGACGAAGTCTGTCGTCTTGTGCTATAATTGGACAAGGGGAAATTATGGCTGGACGATATTTCTCTCTCTACCGCACCTATGTAAAATATAATTACCTATCGACTTCTTTCTTGAATAGCCAATTTTAGCCAGTTTGTAAACAGAGCATAAATTTTTAATCTCCCACTACTCACTACACGATTTTTATTAAATTCGAATGAGCGAATGAAAATTGGTGCAGGAACTTAATTCCACAACTCATAGTCATAATTTCCGAATGGAGTTGTAATTCACTTAGTGGGACATAATTTCACAATTTGATTTTTTACCAATCGATGGTTCTATTTCCATATGGAATTAATATCCAATTGCTGTTAAAAAAAATAGAGATTGAATCCAAATATAAAGCTCATTTTTACAATAATAAAAAAAATGTATTATGAATTAAAAAATGGAAATGTTTAAATGGAAATGTTAACTTTGTAAAAAGTACAACCGATTGAAATATGAGAAGAGACTTTAACAAAAAAAAATATATTAAAGAATATTTTAGTATAAATTAAAATAATATTATATTTTTTAGCTGTTCAGCGATGCAGACATTTTAAATCCTTATGGGATATCGTCATCTTTGCCAAATGAAAACTTTCAAGACAACAGTAAGAAAGGTATATAATTTATAAAAATAAAGAAATTGAAAAAAAATATATATTTAATATTTATTTTCAACAAAGGTTCTGAGCTCATGACTTATCAGCCATATTATTCACAAGATTTTTCGGACATCCTTGATATGAACAATAAAACGACAGGCAATTAAAAACATTAAATAAATCAATTAATTATATCTAAAAAAAAACAATTTTATTTCTTATTTTTATGTACAGATTATGATGATGAAACTAGTAAATCTCAAGAATTGCCTGGCTCAATTTTAAATACGCCATATCGAGAAGAGAGGGAATAAAAATGGAAATAAATCATACTTTTATAATTATCTTTATTATTTAGTTAAAACATTTTAATTTTTTTCTAATTTTCGTGAGTGATAATAATTTTTTTTTGTTGTTGTTATAATCTATAAATAAAATTATTGTTGTAAATGAAAAGAGAGGGGGAAAATATATCCAATCCATTATATTGTTATGAGAGTAAAAAAAAATAAAAAGACACCTCGGATGTTAAATGTTTGATTTTTATAAGCGCAGTTCTTCATAAGATTATGAATTATCTTGTATGTGAATATAAATTTGAATTTTGTTTCTATAATTTAATTAAAATAATTTTTAAGATTTGATTATATTTTTATTTAACAAATATTGTGCAGTTAATTTTTCAATTATAAACGGGGAAGAAGAAATCATGTTCTTTTATAATTTATTATTATTATTATACAAATATCCAGTGTGTTATATTATAAATTTTTAACCAAAAATTAATATTTCTCCGTTTAAAAACATATTTGAATGTTATTTTTAAAATATTAAATACAAATAAGCGCATTATATTGTAAATTACTATTATATATTCTTGAAATAAAAATTATATTTCGTAAAATGGAAAAAATTATGTTTTTATTATTTATAAATAATAATTAAAATAAATATAACCTAATTTTCAATTAAAATTATATTTTTATAAATTGAATATGAAATTATAATTATATTGAATTTTAGTTATTTAGAAAATATATTGGTTATATAATACGAGACCGTTTCCACATCACCTTTCAGGTAAGCCTGCTGATAAAACTGGGCCCCTAAAAATATAAAATTGTTAATATTTAATATACATTTCAATCTAATATGTATTATCCAACATACTTACCATCTGGTTGGAATGAACTGCTGTACTTAATACGTATTTTCGTCCCAAATAATCAGGATTTCCGCCTTAAAATGTATCATACACACTCTAATCTAAATGTATAAAACTGATTAGAAATTAAATTTACCGCTTCAAGCCATTTCTTTCTCATCACCATTTCCTTAGAGAACCTAAAATATATTTTTTTGTACATTTCATAACAAAAATTATACAAGCCTCAAAAAAAATATCCTGACTACAGCACTGCCTACAAAATGACAGAATTGAAAGCTT
The DNA here is from genome assembly GCA_963920725.1 of Rhamphomyia laevipes. Lineage (NCBI taxonomy): Eukaryota > Metazoa > Arthropoda > Insecta > Diptera > Empididae > Rhamphomyia > Rhamphomyia laevipes. Next base: position 24,633,304 of record OY987259.1, on the reverse strand, counting down.
TTTGTAGAAAAGAGCTTTCAATTGAAAATATTTCATAGCAAAATAATAATTTTATTTTATATTTGTATACTTTTATTTGAATTAAACATTCATAATTAAAAAACCGTATCATTATAATTATTATAACATTAATTTTTGTATATTTACCTGTAAATTGTGATTGCGCCATTTTGCCGTAATTTCGTATTTATATTGGAATGGAATTACAATTTTCACAGCATCTGCGAATGCTAAAGCTCAAAAAAATCTACCATAGATTGTAGGTACAAAACAATACTATTTCGGCTCCAGTATTCTATGCTCTAAAAGCTATTAAGCAGATGGAGGCTGACACTGAAAACGTCGTCATCGGTGTCCGACCGATTTTGTTGCATAGGGCCCCTGGATCGCTGGCAAAATGGTTGGTTAGTAGTGATTTTCAAGAGCTCTCTATATAAGGGCTACATACCGAGAAGGTGGAGCAGGTCAGTATAGACGGCACTCCATAATACGGTGTCACAAATTGAAACGTCGCTGAATTATAAGGATAGTACACATTAGCGGCGTTCCTTGACATAGAAGCAGAGTTCATCAATGTTAAGACAGACTATTGAGAAGGCGCTGAGTGATACAGGATTGAATAGAAGCGTTACAATCTGGATGGGCCAGATGCTGAAGACAAGAAATATAACGTTAAGTGGGGTACTAGTGCGGTTAGATTATCTATCACTAGATGGCACACCACAGAGAGGAGTGTTAGTTTCATTTATGTGGCTGCTGGTATTGGGCAGCCTCTTGATGGAATTAGAGAGGCATGTGTGCAGGGTTGTCGCATAGACAGATGACCTTGTGATCCTGGTAAGTGGAATATTTTTGGATAATATCAGCATGTTGATGGATAAAGGCCTCAACATAGTAAAGAGGTGGACTGATAGCTGTGGGCTATCAGTAAATTTAGCCAAGACAGAACTGGTTCTTTTCACCAGGAAAAGGAAGATCCCAGTTTTTAATCTACCATTGGTGAATGGAGTGGAGCTGACACTCTCGAACAGCGCGAAATACCTAGGGATTATACTGGAATCCAAACTGAATTGGAACAAGAATGTTAAGGAAAGGGTGAAAAAGGCAACCATTGCATTATTTACATGCAAGAGATTATCATGGATAAAATGGGGAATTAAGCCGGATATAGCACACTGGCTCTACATCAGCATCGTTAGATGTTAGAACTATATTCATGGACGGTGCACTAGTCTTTGATAATATAATTTACAGGATACGCTATAGAACTAATTTGCACCTACAAGCTGTGAAGTCGTTTTTAAAAGCTATTTAGTTGTCAAAATCACTAACGAGTGAGCAAAATCTCGCACGAATTGTCAAAATTGTCAAAATCTTGCTCGAAATCAGCTGTTTTAAAGAGCTTTCATTTGCAAATATTTTTCAGACAGGACAGGGTTGTAGTGATGATAAAATTGATATGAAGCGTAGTAAATTATATATTTTAGATTTCCTCAAGATATGGAAATAAAAATTAAATGGCTTTTAGCTGTAAATTTAATAGAAGAGGATTATTGCGTATCGCAGAAATTCTAAAAACTTATTTTATTTATGGAAATGTAAGAATTTTATTAAATTTCATTCAATTTCTTTGAATATTAAAAAAAAAATCCATAATAAACGAATTTTATATACCTAATATAAATATCTTATTTTAATTATAATTAATAAAAAACATATTTATTTCAAATACAATTATTTCAGTATAGAAAAAGCTTTTTCCAAATTTGTAAAAAGCTTTTCAAAACTTCTCTGACGCCGTCCCTATAAAATTATAATTGACAGTTGTCAAGAGCTTTCACCAAATTTCAGTCTTCCCCCCACAGAAAATGACTTCACTTTATAGTTATTATAGCGTATCCTGTAAATTATATTATCAAAGGCACTAGTATGGTGGGCGGCAGTGATGTGATGAGAAATAGTGATGAGAAAGTTGGAAAGGGTACACAGGATGACGTGTGTAATGTTTGAAATACATGTGCGTTTTTTTGGTGCTTTGCGGCATGCATTAAAGCGTGCAGCAAAATTTAGAAATAGAGATATCTTGCTTCGGCGCAACGCAGTGTGTTGCAGCCGTGTAATTAATGACCCAGAAAACCCATTTGTTCTAAACATTATTTGCAGCAAAGGATGCCTCAACGCACCTAAAAAACGCACATGTATTTGAGCCATAAAAGTGTTACGGGAACGGGAGCTCTTCGTACCACACCAACTAATAGCATGGAGACTATTCTTGACTTTGCCAAATCACAATCTATGCCAACAGTCAGGCTGCTATTAGGGCGCTTGTTTCAACGGTAATCAAATCGAGTTTGGTTAGGAGATGCAGAGAAATGCTTCAGATACTCTGCAGGATTAGTACAGTTAAATTATATTGGGTACCCGGCAATCATGACATATATGGGAACGAGCAGGCCGATGAATTGGCCTACCTTATTACCTACCTCCCTTTACCTTGATTCTGTTAATCTTTTTCTTCACTACTTCTTCTGAGAAGGATATAGGGGTCGCTAATCAATCTATTCTCGCCTTATTGGGAGTAGTGAAGAAAGAGATTAACGGAATCAAGGTAAAGGGAGGTAGGAGAAATAAGGGTCAATACTAACATCTGTCATGTGACCAAAGGGTTTGGGCGGAGAGGAATCATAATAGAACAAAGATTCTTTTATCGCAAAAATAGGAGCAACCAGAGAATATCGGTGGGCATAATAACAGATCACTGCCTCTTAGAGATGATGGTCAGATGATTGGGGTTCACCACGGTAGATTCATGTAGAGGATGTGAAGACTTGATTGTAGCGGAAGATATCAGTCACATGCCGTGTGAAATGATTTGTCCACAGATAATGACTACTGGAATAGAAAAATGTGATGCTGAAACACAAAAACAAAAATGTGTAATAAACACAAGTTCCTAGCTGAACTTGTTCATAATATTTATGTTTTTTATTCAAAATTAAGAACATATTATGCAGTTCATAAAATTAAAAATCTAATTGGATTGTTAATCTTTATGTACTGTTTCTTTACATTTTTATTAAGATTTTTAGAAGATATTTGGCTGTGTCACACTAAACTTGTATGTATTTAATAAACTTACATGTTTTAGGAAGCCATCCCGCTTATTTTCACCACTGTATAAAAACTTAAAACAAATATTCATTTGATTAATTGCTGATGATTTTTTTAATATCTCCATATTAATTTATATACAACAATCAGCTGTTTAAAATTCAATCTCTGAATTTGACTGCTAATTTTTTCCGCTTGGAGCGGGGAAATCACTTTACCTACTCTCATTTTCATCGTGAAATAACCCACTGAAGCGCATAAGCCTTACATAAGCCTTATGTATCCCTTATTCGTAAGGGATGACAGACACCTTATCCGTCCATAACAAATACATTAGTCATGTCCGCTTAGCATAAGGTTATACACATAAGGGACATGTCAGGTTACAGCGGAATTTTTATGAAACGTTATCATTGCTAACAGGTGGCACTTTTTAAATTATTTTATTTTCCACCATTGCTCCACCATTTTTATTTCGGTTTAATAAATAAAAAAAAAACATATTCTCAAAAAATTTCTTTTTAAATGTTTATTTAGTTTTGTTAAATACATATTATATAAAATAAATTTACAGACACCTTATCCGTCCATAACAAATACATTAGTCATGTCCGCTTAGCATAAGGTTATACACATAAGGGACATGTCAGGTTACAGCGGAATTTTTATGAAACGTTATCATTGCTAACAGGTGGCACTTTTTAAATTATTTTATTTTCCACCATTGCTCCACCATTTTTATTTCGGTTTAATAAATAAAAAAAAAACATATTCTCAAAAAATTTCTTTTTAAATGTTTATTTAGTTTTGTTAAATACATATTATATAAAATAAATTTACATTTAAATTTTCTATCTGATTTCCTGTTGAATTTATTTCCTTCATAATATTTTGAGTTCTTTCTTTTTTAGCTAATCTTCCACAATGTGTCTTTGAAAAATGTTCTGCCATTTTTTCTATAAATATTAAAAGATTAAATTAATACAATTTTTTTTTACAATTTATGTTGTAGGAAAAAATGTAGAAACAAAACCTCACCTTTATTAATTATAAAAATTTATCAGAACGTAATAAAACAATACTTAATTGTTTATTACTTAATTATATTTTACACAAGCCAAGCACAAAATGAAATTTAAAAATGGCCAAAATGAAATGACACGTACAATTACAAAAAATAATTTTAATATCTATAATATACCGTCGGATTTCATACCAAAATCTCAATTTTTAACCACCAGCTATCGCATGTTAAGTTTTGATAAAATAAATGGATGATTATGTGGAATAAATTAGATCAGAAAATGTTAGAATAAATAATTATAAATTAAACTGCAACTCAATCTATTTAATAATTCTTTTATTGCTGGTATTCAATTAGTATTAAATAAAAGAATTTTAATTATGTATAAAAATATAAAAGTACTGAATCTTAATCTTGAACTTTATTACTTGACAACTGAAACTTGAATGATAAAATTTAATAACTGAAAAAATCAATTAAATTTAATACAAAAGAAATATTCTAGATTATTTAAATAATAGAAATGCAAAGTCATTAATCAATACAAAAAATGTTATTAGTGTTGTCAGTTACAAAAATCAAACCCAATAGTAAAATAAGATTACGATATTCCAACAAGTTTATATGGAAAAATTGCATTTCTTACGAATAAGGGATCCGTCATCCACTTCAAAAAACTCAGTGGGAAAGATAATATTCAAAACATTATTTCACGTGAAAAATTATTGGAGACTTTTGCGCGCTATCTGTTGGTTAGTAATGTAATTTTTAATTTCTCAAATAATTTTTAATTTCTATAAGTTTGGCGAATACAACATTGATTTTGGAAATAAAATTCAATAATTTGTAAACGTTGTTGCGGCATGAGCCTTTCCATGATAATGCTTACTGAATAGAAATGTCAATATACCATGTGTTAAGTGACAGTTATCTCTATCATTCCAAAAAGAACACCCTTTATATTATCTTATATATCTTAAGATAAATCAATTTCTAGTCACCAGAAATAGAAATTCTATTTTATTTTATTTTATTTAAGTATCTTTTTTTGACATGTAATTATATTTAAAAGATAAAAAATAATCAATGTATCGTATCTAGATTTAAGTTTGTAAAATAAATAAATCCTTTGTCTTACGAAATCATGTTTTTATTTTTTATGTAAGAGTTTTACGTCAAAACTTCTGAATCCATACACAAAAAGTTTCACATTTAAAATTGCTCATGGATGTACATCGATGCTCATGGTTATACATTTTTTCTTGTTTCCCTCTTATAAAATAGCTAAAATAATCTCTTAACAAGAATTTTCAATACCTGCTAATAATTATAATATTTATTAATTAATTTGATCACCTCAAAAATTGAAGTTATAAAATGCTTTTCAAACCCAAAGCTCTAAGCGAATTTTTAACACGTTTGAGGGGTCAGAAAAAAGTTCCCAAAAAAATTATATATTGTTGGCAATTATTTTTCCGCAATCTGATACATACATTTCTTAACAATGTCGTAGACTGTTGTTATGAATTTTACAACAACAAAACTACATTCCAACTCTTTTTATGTAAAATTTCCAGATCATCTGGATTAAAGAAAACCTTAAAAATTGCATTATACAAATTGTTATTACAGAAATTTATTGCAGGGATTTAAGTTTTATGTTTTTTGAAGGGTTGTTGTTTTAAATTCAAAACTTTTTATATTCTCGCCCTGTAAACAAAACGTATCGGTTTATATTCCGTAAAAGTAAACATCGTTTGAAGTTGAAGTATCGTTTTTACATCGTTTGAGTTTTACCAGTCGTGTGATAATGGAAATCGAAACGATGTTTTATAGATATAGTAGTATGCCGTTTTTGTTTAATTTATTATAAATTATTTATTATACATATAATTTATTTTAATTAATTATATCAAAAATATGACTTTGTACATTTTTAAATATAATATATAAATATTTGGCATTTCCTGTGTAATATTTTGTCCTTAAAAATTTTCAAATTCGTCGGTAGCCGAATAAAATGTGTCAGTTTCAGACAATCATGAACCACAACCACTACAATTTTCTTCTTGAATTTCTTCAAAATTATACAGCTGTTCTAGTAATCTAGTGCATGACTTGAACTTGGAATTTGTTCTTCTACTGTTTGAATTCTAGCAATATTTATATTTCTTCGTTAATTATCACAAATATTTTCATATCTCTAGCGTCTAGCCACTTCATAATAACATTTCCTATTCATTTTTAATTTTAACTATCGGAAATCACTTTTTATATTAAAATTTAAATAACGAATAAACAAAAACAAAGAATCTTAAATAAATTATATTTAAATATAATTATCAATTTTTTTTTCTATGCAGTGTACACTCATGAAATCAGTTTTTACTTTAAAATAATATAGAGCATATAGTAAACTTCAAACGAATCAAAAATATGAATGGGTTAGTGACATATCGTTTTCAAACACAATTTTTACATCGTTTAAGATCCGTTTAAATCGATATCGTTTTAATGTTTGCAGGGTGGCGTCTATTATGTGGTATCTGTACTGTATAACTAAATAGTAGGGAGAACATGATTAAATTTACTTTACTTGTTAAAACTCTCGAACTGTAAGGTGCAGTATTGTAGTTTGACGGCGTTTTTGTTAATTTTGTAATTTGATGTGAGACTAAAAACTAGTTCATAAATAATTTTGGAACACCGAACAATAATAATAATACATTTATAATTTCTGCTAATATCCTACTTAACGAAAGATGAGTGAATATGGGAATAATGCCGATACGGGCAATGCTACTCAATTAGAACTGCAAGGAAGTCCAAACTCTTTAGCATTACGAAGACCATTTGATCCAACTGCTCATGATTTAGAAACAACTTTTCGGCTAACTAGATTTGCCGATTTAAAAGGAAGGGGTTGCAAAGTTCCACAAGATGTGCTTGGGAAGTTAGTTTCTTCATTACAGCAGGATTATGCTACTCAAGAACAAGATAATCATTTTATGCACGTTGCGATTCCTAGAATTGGAATCGGTCTTGATTGTTCTGTCACACCATTGAGACATGGAGGGCTTTGTTTGGTGCAGACCACTGATTTTTTTTATCCAATAGTAGATGACCCATATATGATGGGTAAAATTGCATGTGCAAATGTTCTGAGTGATTTATATGCAATGGGTGTAACAGATTGCGACAATATGCTAATGCTTCTGGCAATTAGTACAAAAATGACGGAAAAAGAAAGAGATGTGGTAATTCCACTTATTATGCGAGGTTTCAAAGATTCTGCCATAGAAGCTGGAACTTCTGTAACTGGAGGTCAAAGCGTTGTTAATCCATGGTGTACTATTGGCGGTGTAGCATCTACAATATGTCAGCCAAATGAGTACATAGTACCTGATAACGCTGTTGTTGGTGATGTTCTTGTGTTAACCAAACCATTAGGTACTCAAGTTGCTGTAAGTGCTCATCAGTGGTTGGATCAGCCAGAAAGGTGGAATCGAATTAAATTAGTTGTTTCTGAAGAAGATGTCAGAAAAGCATATCATCGATCAATGGATTCAATGGCCAGGTTAAATAGAACTGCTGCTAGATTGATGCACAAATATAATGCACATGGATCGACAGACATAACAGGATTCGGTTTGCTGGGTCATGCTCAGACTTTGGCTTCACATCAAAAAAAGGAAGTGTCATTTGTAATTCATAATCTCCCAGTCATAGCTAAAATGGCGGCAGTTGCAAAAGCTTGTGGAAATATGTTTCAACTATTACAAGGCCATTCATCCGAAACTTCTGGCGGGCTTCTTATCTGTCTCCCTCGTGAACAAGCTGCTGCTTACTGCAAAGACATTGAGAAACAGGAAGGTTTTCAAGCTTGGATAATTGGAATTGTGGAAAAAGGTAATAGAACAGCTAGAATTATTGATAAGCCGCGTGTCATAGAGGTGCCAGCTAAAGATTAAATTAATTAAAGATCGCAGGCATTTAAAAGCTGACTTTGTTTTGTAAGATTGTGGTTTTATTATATAATTCAATAAAGCTTAATATTCAATAAATTTTTATTAGTTATCCTTCAAATTTATTCATTCCAGGACGTAACTGCAGTTATTTACAATAGCAAATTAAGCTGCATTCTATGAGCAAATAATATAAAGTATAAAGGGATGTTAATGTCTGAATTTTTAAAAATTATTTTGCAATGCATGTACAAATATAACATAAATGGGTAACTAAATCAAATTTTTTTAACTATTTTTCAAGTTAGCTCTGAAACCCCGGTAAAAAATTTCAATTAAATTTTCATACGCTTTTTTTTAAATTTGACAAGTCCATTTTTGAAAAAGTTAAGGTAATAATAACAACCACAGAAAGAGAATTTAAATACATTTATTACTAAGAAAAACTACAAATTCAAATCTATACATGTCTACACGAAGTTCTCAATTCTCCAGTAATGGGTGTGCCATAATTCAAGCCTAAAGCATTTTCATTAATGCATTAAAAATATCGCTGATATTTTTATGATTTTGAACTATATTTTCAGAAGTTACTTTAAAAATATGTTCTTAAGGTGAATAGTTCGTACAGAAATATTATAAGAAAATAAGCTCGTATATATCCAAAAATTACATTTGTAACTGTTTGCAGACCGGAATACAGATTTCACAGTATGAGTATACAAACAGTATTCAAAAGAAATTTTTCTTAATATAGGTACATACTTTTTTTTCTGGTACAGTATGCATATTTTGTATAATAAATATGTAAATATAGTTTATAGTTTTCGGGATTTATTTTAAAGAAGAATCTGCTTTTAGATTTATGGTATGTACATTTTTTTAAAAATTGTGCACAGATTGTTATATGAACACTTTTTTTCTTGGTTTCGGTAAGTTTCGACAATTGATCTTGAAATAAATTAAAAATAATTTAAATAAAAATTACAATTTAAATATGGCTATATGTATTATTGTCTTAAATTAAAAAAACATTAAATCTCTTTTTCGAAAATTAGTTACACAGATATCGGACGAAACCATGAATCCAGCATACGGATAGTAATATTAAAAAAAAAAAATAGAAATGGAAAAGGGTAAAAAAGTGATATATTTTAAAAAAATGAATTTTTTTGTTTTTTTTGAAAAAAATTGTGATTAATAGATATTTGATTATTTGTATAAAGGGAAAGTTTTGCTGAATATGCCTGCGATATCGACGAAAACAATACTCCCTAGGCCTAGGCGATTACCGTATAAGATACTCACATTATTCGATTTTTGCATTATTTTTATAGCTAATAAAATTAAAGGAAAGAAATTTGATTTTAAATTTCATTGTTTTTTTGGTGACATTTCTGAAATACTTTTTATTTTATACAAATTAAAACACTATTTTTTTATTTTGGGGTTGAAGTTGCTGTTTTTAACATACATATTAGCTTTTTGTATGTATTTTTTATACAAAATTTAATGAAATATATTATGGTATACGCACAAAATCCAAATGTTACAAAATCCCTAACTTTTTCCAAAAATCCAAATATAACAGAATCTAAATGTAATAAAATCCAAACTTACAAAAACCAAATTTTTAAAATAAAAAAAATTCCAAATTGACAAATCCAAATTTCTTACAAGTTTGAAAATTTAAAAGGATTTTTTTCAGTAGTCCAAAGATACCCCAAAAATATATTATTATTTTAAAGGAAAAAATATAAAATGCAAAAGTACAAAATTGGTCACAAAAACTTCGAAATTTGAGATACAATTCGAATTTAAAAAAAAAGAAATCATCGCAAAAGTAGGTATAATTTCATTTATTTTAGGATTTTCTTTTATTTAAAATCTAAATTTACAAAATCCAAACTGTATAAAATAATTTTCCGGAGCTATAGTTTGGATTTTGAAAGTTTAAATTTTTAACATTTGGATTTTGAGATTGGACTATGTTCCATTTGAATTTTTTAAATTTGGATCTTGTTAATTTGGATTTATGTAGCAGATCTATATATTATTTTATTAATTCGTTTAATCTTCTTCAGATTTAGCTTGTTCTATGTAAGAAAATTATAGACATAGAATTGGAAAAGAGAAATATCTTCTTGGATATTCGTCAGAAATTTCTTCTTCCCAAATGAAAAATGCAACTCCATCAATAATGTTAGTCTTTGGTTTCACATACGATTTTAACATAAATTTTCAAAACAAATATGTAATATTAATTCAATTTATAGAAAACTTTGCAATTTCATATTACTATCTTTAGAAAAATCGAGATTGAAACAATAAACTTGTAGCGTAACTGCCATGTTGTAGACATTATAAGATTGTACTTAATTTAATTTCAAAATAAATATCCCTAATGATTGAAGTCGACTACAATCTCGAATCGTCTCGACTATACAGTTCGGTATACAACGAATCCGCGAATATATTCGGTATGATTGAACTCGACTACAATACAATCGCAGATTTACAAGTCCAGAAATTTCTGGCCAAGGATGAATTTTTTTAAAAAAATATAAGTTTGGATTTTTTTATGTAAGATTTTATTGTTTTTATAAAATATGTTGCTGTTGACTATAATGGCTGGAAATTGTCAAAAGACATCATTCCACCAGACAACTCTTTTGTGTGTGCATCTAGCGACTGACTCACGTGTGGGAGCTAGTGCAATGGTGTTGTAGTATTTCTTTATATTTTTATATATCTTTCCACGCGTTTGTACTTTTTTTCATCTTCTTATTGTACATAAATTTTTATAATTTTATGAAATATTTGGTGTTAAAAATTAAATATTATTTGTAAAGTAAGATTTGACACAAACACAAATTTCTAACATATATTTATAACAATGTTAATTCAATTTTTCATCAAAAATAAAATACAATTTACAAAAGAATGTAAAAATTAATGTAAAAAAGAGCTGTGTTCCAATTGAAACAAAATAAAAAGCAACGAGTTGCCGTTTTTTTAACATTCGATTCGCCTAATGGCGAGTTGACTTTAATCATAAGGGCCAATATGCATTAATAGAACTAATTCTTACATTTTTAATAAATGTGTACAAAATGATTTCAAATTTATTTATGAAAAAGTTTTTCCATTACGAGTAAAAGAAATATTCGCGGAATTGCGACCATTGCGACTAAATTGTCATAATGTATTATAGAATTGACACTTGCGAAGTTTGTGTAGTATTTGAGTTGTACTTCGTTCTAATTCCGTTTTGGTAAATCATTAATGATTCGTATTTAGCGTATCGTTTATGAATCTCTTTTAACGAATCGATTTAAATCTCTTTATGCGAAAAGTGAAATATGTATTTATGTTGGAAAATGGATTGAAACATAAAAATAAATTTTTAAATTTAATTATTTTATATATATATTTATATTATTTTATAGAAATAATTTTTAAATTTAATATTATATTTCTAATATAAAAACCACATTGTTGTTTTCTTGTTAAAGGCTTATGTTTGTTTGTTGATATAACTCTTGTTACTGGAGCATCCAAACATATCATCTTCAGTATCTGTACATAACTTCATAATATTTTCATAATATTTCATAATACACAATACACTTCATAATATTTTCGATAATATACATTATACAATAGAATTAATAAATATTTATTAATTCTATTCATTATACAATACTTATATATTATGTGTTAGCACAACTTCACTTTTAAATATCTTTTTTAAATCATTTACGTATCGTTTTAGGTGAACTTCGTTTCTAAGATTAAAGGGTGAAAGTGATTGAAAGTTTAGCGCGAAAAAGGTCATGCATGGATGCATGGACTTTTCTTTCTTAGGCGCTTCAAAAACGAACCGCTTTCTTGTAGAGTAGTATTAGTATATAGGAGTATATAGTAACTTTTATAAATATTGCTCTTGAAATAGGCAACGGGGACAATTAAATTAATAATTTTTGCGTTGATTTTTACTCTGAAATTAAAATCGTGAAACGTCTCCGAATTCCGAATCAATAATAGTTTCTATAAAAAAAAAATGTTTATCAAACAATTTAGACAGAAGAGCCACGTGCAAATGAAAATGTCTGATTATAAAAAATTGAGGCAACGAATCCACGAAAACTTTCCGAATTTAGATGAAAGTGATTTATGTAGTTTATTTCCAATTAAATCAACAATGACAGTGATTAAAGTAGTTACTTTTACTGGAGGGAATACTAATATATATTGCGTAGATAAGAAGCCTATGTTATTTGAAGATGACAATCAATTAGTTCCAACTGTTAGCTATGTCCAGGCTTTTATTAGTTATTTAAGAATTTATTCTTTATAAAACATAGATTTTTTTCTAGTTATATATCTTATGGGTTACACCTGCTATTTTACCATATTTTACAACACATACGTCTGTTCTTCCTAGACTGGCCAAAGGAGCAGATCTTATGCTACCTGGTAATATTGAAATTTTGAGTATAATTAAATACATAATATGAAATTTATAAATTTTAGGAGTTATTAGGGCTGGATCTGGTATGAATTGCTATGGTCACCATAAAAAAGGTACGTTAATAGCAGTAAATTTGACATCAAATAGGGCTGCAATTGGAGTCGGTCGTTTACTTCGGTCCAGCGATGATTTATACAACTCAGGAGGACATGGAGCTTGTGTTAAATTATTGAATGTTTTTGGCGATTATCTTTGGGGAATTGAATCGTCAGTAACGCAACAAATTCCAAATTGGGAACCTGTTTTAGAAGTACCTAAAGAAAATGATTTTCCAGCATTAGGAGAGAAAAATAAAATAAAAAAAATACATGCAGCCTCTAATATAGTTTGTAAAACAGATCAACACATTGCTGATGAATTGTGCGATTTGTCATCTTCAGAAATACAAAATGTAGAATTTTCTGATATCGATATTTCATCGGCTAGAAACGAAAATATGGACGACATTATTAAAATAGCATTTTTAACAGTATTGAAATATAGTGGCAAAGATATCACATTACCTGTAAGCAATTATTTATTTTAACTGATATTTACTGTAATATTTACATTTGCAGTTATTAACAAGTAATTTTTACGCTTTGCATATTTTGCCTGCTGCAAAAACTCAAATAAATTTAAAACAGTCTACGTATAAAAAAATATCGGTATTTTTAAATGAAATGTCGAAACAAAATTTTATAATGCTTCGTCAAGAAGCGAAAGGAATTGAGAAAATAGTATCTATAAATTTAGACCATCCAGAACTTGTAAATTTTATACCAGATACTCATAAACCAGTCACAGATAGTGCGGATATGCATAAGAATCAACTTTTTCACGTCGCAATGACTGAACTATACATTATAACTAATGATACTATTACTTTTTTTACCAAATTCAATTTTAAAAAAGGTGAGGGAATTTCAGATATACAAATCAAGAAACTTTTGAAAGAATATATTAGTAAATACCAGTTATCGTATGAAGACAAAGAAAATAAAATTTTCAAATTAGATTCTTGTTTAGCTGAAATATGTGATACGCAAAAAAGTACAATAGATAACATGTATCATAAAATTTTGTCCAAAATGACGCATTCTTATGAAATGAGAGGAAAAAATGAAACATTTTGCAATAAGCCTCCAATAGAAATGACTTTAGCAACTCGTTCTGGGAATAAGAAAGTAACACTAGTTTCTAATTTAGAAGTATACGATATTATTTTATCAGAATTTTCTAAAGTTTGTAAACAAGGCGCAGCTGCTAGTACATCTATAACAAAATCACAAAATCAAAAGCGTGATTTATTTCAAATTCAAGGAAATCAGGTTAAGTTTATTTATAAAATATTGACTGAGACATATAAAATACCAGCTAAACAAATACGTGGACTTGACTTAGCAAAGAAGGAAAAAAAAAAGATAAATCCAACAAAATAAAAAATAAATCTGTTAAATAAATTAACGTCGTTTTATTTATATGTAGTGAAATTTAAATGATAAAAAAAAAAAAAAGATTTTTAAAACATACGTTAACTTTATATTAAAAAAATATTAACTTCGCTTCATCAGGACTTTGTTCCAATGGACAATATGGGCATTTCAACCTGAAATAAAAAAAAAATCAATTTAAATCACAACAGCATTAGCGTATGGTTAAAATCGTAAAAAGGACGATTACGACATGAAAGTTCTACTTTTGAAAAATATATATGTACAATGTATTACTAATTCCTCATTTTCGTTTTTATACATTGAGTGGCCGATTTTCAGATTCATTAATCCGTGAAAAATTGTACAATAGTTAATAGTACAATTATCCACAAAAACCATATGTTCAGTATATGTATATCTTTTCAATAATAAATTCTTTTCGTTCAAAATTTCTTTTTCAAAGATTTGTATTAAATATATGCAATTTTACTCCCTAATCCTGTTGTATATTACAATCATTTTCATTATAATACGGTTGCGCCCCGTCAATGATTATCGTAATTAGTGGCCGTGTGCAGATTCTCTAAATGTCGAAATAACGAATTTCGACAAAGCTGTACAAAACCTTTAAAAGCGAGTAAATTTTATTTTTAATTACTAAATAATATAAAATAACAAACAATATTTGTCTAATTTATTTTTTCCAGAATTCGAATTTTTCATTTTTCTGTTTTTCACTTTATCGGACAGAAAATGAAACTTTTTTTTTCAAAGTTTCAATTTCTGTTTGCAGAAGTTTGCAGACGCACATTTCTATCAAATTTCGTTTGCAGCCATGACATTATGAAAAAAATTAGCTGTTTTGGTTGTCAAAAAAGATAGTTTTTCTGTTTCTGTTTCGGTTTTTGGTGGGTGTGCAATGTTAAAACTTGAACAGAAAAGTAAAAAAACAAAAAAAAGTTTCTGTTTCTGTTTTTGGTGGGATTGACACTTTAGACAATCCGGCAGTGCTTCTTATTAAATCTGCCCAAAATTTCAGATTATAGATTAACAAGAAAAGAAAACAATTAGTACTTATACGAGCTTTACAGGATTGTATTTAAATAATGTAAAGCTTCACTAGAAAAATAATCGGTATTTGTAATATTTATTATACGCTATAAACAATGAAATCGATATTTCAGTAGGAATTTTTTTGTTTAATATTAGTAATTCCACTAAATTAAATACCAAATTAGAAATTTATTTGTTGCTACTTACATTGGTCCATGACTTAGTTGAGACCAAGCATTACGTGAAATAACATGTCCACAAGCCAATTTCATAGGCGGATTTTCTTCAAAGGTTTGCTGTCGCAAAATTGGGCATGCAAAAATTGAGTGATATCTGTATTCCGCATCCAAATCAATGTCAATCTTAAAATATATATATTTAATACGATGATTATATATATATTAATAAGTTACTACCGGAAGTTCATCTCTTTGTTTCCATACTCCTAGTACTTTCCGGGATATCATAACCTGCTTAATGCTTAATAATGCCGGTAAAGCTATACATCCAGCATTTACAACAATAGATAATGGTGAATCTTTACTTATTCCTAATGTGTTACATGCATCCCTCAGAAATATATATGACGTTTCAATCCACATTTCTGGGGCAACTAAATGTTTATACGGAGAATTTTCAATACCGACTGGCAAATATATAAGTGTACCCATTAAATTTTGTATATCTTTTTGAAAACGATCTACTAATTTACAAAAATTTTGTCGTGCATATGCTATTGCCTCAGCTTGTGCACATATACCTCGAGAAAGAATCTGAAGAAGTTAAATTATAGAAGCAAATAAAATTATAATTTTGTAGAATAAACCTGTATAAATACTAATCTATGTAACTTAAATTCTAATGAACTTTTTTTGTTTTCCAAGGCTTTTGAATACTTAGTGGCCCAAACGAGAGCGGGATTCACATCGTGGTCCAAAATAGTTTCCCATATTTTATAAATTTCAGCAAAATTTACTTCAGAATCAAAAATTTCAGTGGCCACATTCTCAGGCATTTTAGATTCATTTACAAGAGACTGTGCTATATCATTCATTCCTTGTCTATAATAATGTTGTGTTATAATTTTATTAAGCAATTGCATTTTACTCTCGTCACGCAAGAAATCCACACGAGTTGTTGCGGTAAAATCTGATACAAAATTTCTATCAATCACTTTTCCCACTTTGCTGACTGTACCGTGTAAATCTCTATGTTCTGAAGAAATTTTTAGCAATTTTTCTTTTGTCTTAGCTAAAGTTTCAGTAATAATTCTAAGCTGGGTTTCTGTAATTTCTGCGTCATTCTTTTCTAAAAAAATTGTCATTTAATTAGCGATAATATTCTTAAATTTTTATTAATGGACAAAAATAATACCCACCTTTTTCAAGAGAACTTTGAACCTCTTCGATAACAGATGTTACTTCTAACATAACTTTCTCTGAACTATCTTTTATTCCTGTAAATTTTGTAATAACTCTGTCCAATTCTTTTTCAACAGCGGAGCAAGACTCCATGACTATGATTTTAATTACAAAAAAAAAAATATTTTGATAAATGTCTATTTCATATAGAATTCACAATGCATCTCTTACTAGACCCACTAGATACTAGAACACACCACGGCATGGGGTGTCATCTTAGAAGAAAAAAATTATAAAATTAATATTAGTTCTTTTTCCAATACCTGCAGCGCTAGTGCCATTTTATATTTTGAAGTTGACGTTGACAACATATTTAATATTTAACAGTTGACGTTTGTTTTTTTGAAATTTTATTTTATTGAATGCTGAGAAAATAAATTAATGTACCAACCATAGCAGAAATTTCCTTCCGTCGAAAAAACTCCTTTCCTTTTTTGACATGTATGTTTTGTATGGAGTTTTTTGCGTTGTATGGTGTCTAAAAAAAGAAATGTATACCTGATTTCTTTTTTCTGTATGTAGTAGTGAGCTTTGACAATTCAGACATTTTACAATTTAAATTGTAAAACTAAATAAATAAATAAAATATTAATAAAAATGGAATCGGATAGTTTTGTAATAGCCTCTTATGACAGAGACATTTATTATGATATTTATGCAAACAAAGTGAAATTATTTTTAAAAATGACGTTGTCAGAAAAAGCCACGATGCTTCAGGCATCTGTTGTGATCTCAAAAAAGCCATGCGACTTCTCATTATAGATGGCGCTTATCAAAATTTATATGAAAAGGAAATTTCCAAAACTTATGGTGGTGTGTGTAAATTTCTGCTCTGGTCACAGCATAAAATTATTTAGCATAATCCATAATGGCTTTTAGAGACTTTATAATTAAAAAAGGTAAAATATTTTAATAAATTAAATGTTTTAGTATGCATATAAATTTTTTTTTTTATAAATTTAAAGAAAATGCAAAAGTAAAGGTAATTTCAACAATGTTAATTAGACCACCTTCTGGAGCTACAGTAGTTGAAGAAGATACGCCAAGTATAGGAGTAGGACTTACTGGAGCTTACCTATTAGTAAAAGGTAAATACATTAAAATATCTATGTGATTAATAGTTTTATATTAAAATTAATTTTTTCATTTTATATTACAGATGCAAATGTTCATAAGGAAACTGAAAGAGATGCAGCAATTTATAAGGAAAATGAAATAGAAGCACCAACATCTTGTATTTATAATTGCACTATAGAAGATGGTAAGTACAATTTATATATGAAAATTTTATAAATCGTATTTCCACATATACTTGCACAGATTTATTGATAGAAGCAGTAAGAGCTAAGCCAGCACTATGGGATATTAGGAATGCCGAATATAAAAATCATACAACTGAGTAAATGATTTTTAAATTTATTTTAGAAATATTTGTTTTTGTTTTTTATATATATAGATTTTAAACAAGAAAATGATATCACAAAACGGATAAGAAGACGATGGAATTATTTGAGAACATCATATTTCAAATCAAAGCATCTGCTAAAAAAGATTTTAAGTACAGAGCACTTATGTCATTTTTGGATGACAAAGATGAAGCAGTGAGGTAAAAAAATTTAAGATTTATATTAAAAAATAAGGTATAGTTTTTAACTTTCAATTATTTATCAGCACAAGGAGTATTTGCGTATTTGACGATTATGGTACGGATTCATCATTTGCTTGTGACCTGACAAGTTCAACTCCAATGTTGAAAAGGACAAATATTTCCAAAAATAAATGAAAACTTCAATTAGGTTTTAAATTATTAAATAAGTATCAATATAATAACAAACATTATAATTTATAAAACTTTAAGGTTTGACCGCTAGAGTTCTCAATAAATAATAATAAACACCGATTGCAAATAAAAAATAAGATTTAAGGTCAAGCTCCATTAGTCTTTTAAAAGTCGTGATGACTTTTTTTCTAGCAAAAATGAAAAGAGATAGCATGTAAAATTATACAGTACAGACAGAGATGAAAATTCCCACTACTGTAATAAATTTCGGAAACATTTTGACATTTTAATTTATTTTTAATTTAATTTTATGTTAAATTTCTTTGACTAGGTCAAAAAAATTTGAGATTTTATGTGTTCAAAGAAATTTGCGACTTTTATCAGTTAATTTATAATTTAATATTCAATACTTTTCTGGACAAACACTAAATATATTGGTTTTGGTAAGTGGAGGGGTAAATCTTGTAAAAATCGAGATTTTTGAAAAAAAAAATTGATTTTAATGGTCAACAAAATTCAACATTAATTTATTTTCTCAGCATTCAAAAAAATAAAATTTCAAAAAAACATCGTCAACTATGATTTCAAAAAATTTTAATAAAAAAAAGTTGTTCACAATCAACTTTTTTTCGGATACAACATCTTTTTTGTTGGATTCAACGACTTTTTTTCGGAGACAGTACATTTTTGTTGGATTCAACGACTTTTTTGTTGGATTCATCGACTTTTTTTCGGAGACAACCATCTTTTTTGTTGGATTTGATGACTTTTTTTCGGAAAAAAGTCGTTGTTCCGTCTCTATCGCACTCATGCTTTTTTGTATCTTGCATAACTTCTTCTTGAAAAAAGTGGTGACGACTTTTAAAAAAGACTAATGGAGCTTGACCTTTATTCATTTATTATTTATCATTGCAAATTCGATTATATAAAAAAACATTGTATATGTTATAATGACAGTAAGTATATCTATAGAAAAAAACACGTTCAGTCATCTCTACCGCCGTTCAGTGTTGTCGATGTAAAACTTACGCTTCATAGCATAAAGCACAATACGCGACAATCCTCCCTCCTAAATCGGTCATAGGTTTAACCGTTCTGGCATCTTACGTTGACGTACACTTCTTCGTAATCTAGGCACATCAGCGTTATGAACAACATCAACTTCATTAGGAATTGCTTGAGTTGTCGTTGATTCATCTGTAACATTATTAGAGATAACTAATGGTTCCGTATTGACCATTACTACTTCATCAGGTATCGCAATGACTGGCTTCTCTGGCTTCTCTTAAGGCAAGTAAAAATCTAAATTGATATCAATCGCTTGATCATCTGTATTTTTGGATATATTTGTAGAACGCATTTGATGTAGATGTCGTCGCCATAATTGACCATTAATACTAATATAATAATTCATTATACCATCACGACGTACTATTTTACCAAAAACCCACTTTTTGTTCTTATCATTATAATTACGAACTGCTACCATTTCGCCGATTTCAAACCCTTTTTCATTACCTCGATATTGAATAGGAGCTTGTTTTTCCCTAATCTCTTCAACTGTATTTGGTCTAACTAAATCCAATACTGTTCTAATATCGCGATTTTGAAGCATTAAACATGGCGCAATTCCAGTAGTAGCATGTGGTGTTTTCCTACATGGCGCAATTCCAGTAGTAGCATGTGATGTAATTGAATGCATTGGGTAAACTTCAACCCATTTTGAATAAGCGTCCACAATAATTAAGAAAAACTTTTTCATAAACGGTCCTGCAAAATCAATATGTAATCTCCTCCACGGAGCAGATGGAAATTCCCATGGATGTATTGTACCTTTTTGATTTTCTTTTTGTACACTTTGACACCATTTGCAACTTTTAGTTATTTGTTCAATATCCTCATCAATTTTTGGCCACCAGACATAATTCCTAGCTAAAGCTTTCATTTTAACAATACCCATGTGACCAATATGCAATTCATTCATCAATTTATTGCGTAACATTTTCGGAATTATGACTCTGGAACTTCTTAAAATACAACCTTGATTTAATGTAAATTCACGATCCTTATTAACAAATCCTTGGATGTCAATTTTTAAACCATTATTCAGACAGTTGTATACTTCTCGTAATTCATCATCTTTTTGTGTAAATTTGGCAATATTTTTATGCGTAATTGGCAAAACTGAAATTTGTTCTAATTGGTACATTGTCAATTCGTCGACATAATTATCATTTCCAGGTAGCGGAAGACGCGACAAACCATCAGCATTACCATGTGTATAAGTCGTTTTGTACTCGACATCGTAATTGAACCCTTGCAAAAATTGTGCATAATGTAACATTCTAGTAGCTACTATATTTGGTAAAGTCTTAGCTGGATTAAAAATTGAAACCAATGGCTTATGGTCCGTAACTAATTTAAATTTTCTACCATAGCAATAATTGAAAAAATGATTTACACCCCAGAAAATTGCAGTAGCTTCCTTATCAATCTGGCTATACTTTTTCTCAGCTGATGATAATGTACGTGAAGCAAAAGCAATTGGTCTCTCTTTACCATCTGGCATTTGGTGTGCAAGAACAACTCCAATGCCATATGAACTGGCATCCGTTGCAAGAATCAATGGAAGATTAGTATTGTATGATACTAATACTGTATCTGATGTTATTTCTGTTTTAATTAATTTAAAAACTTTTTCGCAATCATCAGACCAGTTGAACTCAACATTTTTTTTTAATAATTGGTAGAGTGAATGTAATTTAGTTGCAAGATTTTTAAAAAATCTACCATAATAATTAACTAAACCTAGCCACCCTTTTAATTCAGTAATATTTTTTGGCCTAGGTGCATTTATAACTGCATTAATTTTATTTGTTGTTTTTGATAAACCTTCTGCATTTATTTTGAAACCTAAATATTCTATTGATGTTTCAAAAAACTTACATTTTTCCTCATTAAGTGTCAAACCAACACTTTGTAATTTATCCAGTACTGTACATACACGTTTAATATGTTCGTCAAATGTTGCCCCTTGAATACGAATATCATCATAAAATACACACACACCATCAATATCATTTAATAATTGACTAATATATCTCTGCCAAATTGCAGGAGCATTTTTAGTACCAAACATTAATCGGTTAACTTTATACACACCCTTTTGTGTTGTAATAGCTTGCATTAAAGCTGTTTCATCGTTAACAGGCATTTGCATATATGCTTGTTTAATATCTATTTTTGTAAAATAAATTCCACCATTCATAGTAGTTGCAAAAATGTCTTCAATATTAGGAATTGGATAATGATCATCCAACAAATTTTCATTTAATGTAATTTTATAGTCTGCACATAGGCGAATACTACGATCTGATTTAATTATAGGAACTACAGGTGTTCCCCATTCGCTATGAATGATTTTTGTAAGTACACCAGCATTTTCTAAACGATCAATTTCATCATTTACTTTATCACGTATTGCATATGGTACTGAACGATTAGATTTATATACTGGTGAAGCACCCTGTTTCAAAACCAATGAAACTTTCATATTATTAATTAGACCAATCTCGGGTGAAAAAACTTTACTATATTCCTTTTTAATTTTATTTAGCATTTCATCTTTAATTTTTTTATCAACTGTAATTAAATTGTTGTTGATATTAATTTGATGAACTTCTGGCATCGGAATTTTTATATCTCTTAACCATTCACGTCCTAAAACTGCGTCTACCGGACCTGGTATGACGTATAAATTTAACATTTTATTTTGTTCGCCATAACGAACATTAACCTTAGCATATCCTGTAGGATTAATAGTTTCACCTGAATACGTTCTTAACGGTAAATTAGTATTATGTAATTTTTTATTTTTAAATGTTTTTTCAAATACATTTTTAGAAATAGAAGTAACTGTAGCACCCGTATCGAATTCTAATTCCATTGGCTTATTATCAATCAAAATTTCTACCATTAATTTATCTGGTCGATTAATACATTCTGTTTGTAGAGTATTCATATGAAATATTTCATTATCTACACACAAATTTGGATTTTTTGATTGTAATTGATGTTGACTTTGTAAATTAATATCATCATTACTATTATTTTTATTAATATAATTTTTATTAATATTATTTTTATAATTTGATGATTTAAAATTACCACCCATACATACATTTTGTAAATGCCCAATTTTATTACATTTATTGCATTTCGATTTTTTATGTCTACATGTATTTGCTAGATGTTTAATATCACCACATCTATAACATTTTACTTGATTACCGACGCTACTGTTTTGATTACGATTAGGCTTGCTAACAATATTTTTTTTATGTAAAATTTGTAATTGACATTGATTAGCAGCTTTATTTTGGATTTCTTTAGATTCTTTCCTCGCAGCTTCCATTGCAATTGCTAAATTAACGCATTTATCAAAAGTATTATCAGGATCTTTTAGCTGAATTAATCTTTCTAGTAATCTAGTATCTCGAACACCACTAATAAATTGCTGCCTTAAATGTAATTCTGTAGTTGAATGTTGACAATGTGTACACTTGAAATTGCAATTTTTTGACAATTTCCTTATATCTGCAATAAAATCTGCAATATTTTCACCTTCTTGCTGTTGACGTTTTGTAAATTTATGTTGCTCTGAAATTTAACTTGGTGTTGGGGTTAAATGATTTTTAAGAATTGTAATTAATTCTTCATATTGTTTTGTACTAGGTTCCTCTGGACTAGTTAGATTACAAAGCAATTGTAAGGTTTTAGCTCCAACATTGTGAATTAATAATTGTTTCTTTTTTAATTTTGTAGCATCATTATCTTCTGTGAGACCACGAAGAGCAAAATAATTTTCTAACCTTTTAGTGAAAATTTCCCACGTTTCAACATTCTCATCATAATGTTCGAAATTGAAATCATGATTTTCTGTAGTAACTGCTACTGGTTGTTGTGCTATTGCTTCCTGATTCCTATTTGCTTGCAACAAAACTTCTAACTTACTGATAAACGTCTCGAATTGTACATCATCCATTTTTGTTTTTGTTGTCTTGTGTTATGGCCGTATGACAGTGGATTAAAAAAATCCAAAAAAAATCCAAAAAATTTCTATTTGTGCGACTAAAACAGAAATATAATTTCAATGATAGACAACTATAGTATCGTATTAATTTTGTCAAATATATTATTTTTTTTTATTCTGTCAAATATATTTTTTATTTTTTTTATTTTGAAATAAATTATTGATTGAAAATTTAAATTTTTATATAATATGGCGGCAAAAAATATATGCAACCATATGAAAAAACAATTTTTTAATTGAAAATATTTAAATAATAAGTAGCCGCAATTAAAACTGTCATTTTTATTTTTATATTTTCACAACACAGCAATCAAAAAAATAAATAAAATCTAAAAATTGCTCGATTTGTCAAAAAAAATCTAAAAATTTTTGGATTTTTTTGGACAGAAATGGTTTTGTTGCTGCTACACAGCGGCAAATCATTAGCGACATAGAAATTTTTCTGACAGAAATGGTTTTGTTGCTGTTACACAGCGGCAAATCATTAGCGACATAGAAATTTTTCGGTTTTTTTTTGGATTTTTTTTTGACAGAAATGGTTTGTTTACAATATAGCTTGTTACTCGCACTCATATATTTTGTAATATACGAAATTTTACCTCTCGCTCTAAATGGATATTTTCTGAAAAATATCAAATTTACAATACAATGTCATACCGGCATAACCAACAATTTGTATATAATATAAGCTGAAAAATTTATTTCTTATCTTATCTTTTTTTCCTTAACGAATTCTATAATCCTCGTCGCCACTTTAAGGTTTGACCGCTAGAGTTCTCAATAAATAATAATAAACACCGATTGCAAATATAAAATAAGATTTATTCATTTATTATTTATCATTGCAAATTCGATTATATAAAAAAACATTGTATATATTATAATGACAGTAAGTATATCTATAGAAAAAAACACGTTCAGTCATCTCTACCGCCGTTCAGTGTTGTCGATGTAAAACTTACGCTTCATAGCATAAAGCACAATACGCGACAAAAACAAAAAAGCAAAAACAGAAACAAGATTTTCAAAATAGATTGCTTGAAGTAATTGATACTAGACAATCGGAACCTTAGAGTAAATATACTCTAAGATCGGAACCTTAGAGACGAGACAACGATCACTAAGAATGCGAATTTTAAATATGGTTGCAGACGAAATTAATTCAAGCGAAAATCTTTCTATTAATAAAATACTTAAAATTCCATCCCGCACGCAAACTGTGATACAAGTAAAAGTATCTGCCAAATCAGGTGAATTTATTGTAAAATCATAAGAAATTTCACCAGGCATTTATGTAGCTAATACAATAATAAAAGTTAGGATTAGGAATAATTTATGTAATACATACATATACCAATTTTAAATTCCACATCATCTGACTATTACTTGAGAGAAATTTTGTTTCCAGTTTTATCAAATTTTAATAAATATATGATTATAAATGAAAACCAATAATGTAAAATTTTCAATATATGTAACTAGTAATTCTATGCCCGTACTTATTGCCACAGGCCCCAATGCCATATGGCAATAAAGGACAATAACAAAGTCCCAAAACGCCACGATTTTCATGTAAAGTTTTGGGACTTTGTAATTGTCTCATATTGCCACAATTTAACGCCACACAGATTTAAAACGAAACAGTTTTATACAGAAACAATTATAGAGAATAATTTTTCTTATACAATTTTCATTTCGCCGACAATAACTGATTCATGAATGCACTTAGGAAAGACCATCATTATCGTCATTATTTGTTAGATGGTTCCATCTTGTAGTTATAAGCAAAAATGCTGATTATTTATATAGCTAGTGTAGAACACGTAAGTTGTTTAATTTAATTAATATTATTCATAAATTATCATCATAATACATAATACTCTTACCCTGGAGTGATCGCTTTCATTTCGCTCTCAATACGCAGTAGGTGTCAAAATAAAGTTGAAATGTATGAAATTGTATGAAGGTAGTAGTTACATTGATCGTAATCGTTTCGCTCTCATTTTGCAACTAACTACAGAAAAAGTTGTTTAACTTTCAATTTATTCGCTGATAATTTAAACTGTAAACAAAATTCTATTACAATTTATCATATTGTGTTACAATTTATCATATAATGTTTATAGAAAATTGAATAGAAGAAGTTAAAAATTATCCAATTTTATACCATTTTTATAATTTTAAAACTAATCGCATCAGAACTGACATTTAAGAACAAATTAAAATTCTCAATTGTGACTTCTAGACTGCATAAATCTGCGAAATGGGAACAATTCCAGCCGACACAGCGATTCACAGTTGACAGGAGCGCGTGCTTTTTCCAGCGGTGTACTGGAAAAAGGCGTGTACGCCAGGCTACTGCGACTCACTGTCGGAAAATGGCGGAATTGTACATTCAAGGTGCTCCAAGTACTACTGCTTAATTTATACGAGTATAATATACCATTAATTAAGTTGGTATTATATAAAAATTAAATACGTAAATAAAATTTGTTTTTTTTTGGGGCAAGAGTGTATATATTTATTTATATCAAAGTCTAATAATGCTATATGATAGTATGGCATAATCACAAAGTCCCAAAACGCCAATTTTGTGAAAATTGTGTATGTGTCCCTAATGTATCGCAAATGTGTCCCTGGAATTGCTTTTCAAATTTTATACTATATTAATCTTCTACAAAAATTGGTACATAAATTTAATTATTTCAATAAATAGGTGTATTTTTATATGATTTATAATTTTATTACACTTGATATAGGTATATTTGCGATATATATAAAAAACATTAGAATATGTATATTTTATATATCTTATAATTTTTTATTATATTTTTTTTTTAATTTAAGAAAACGTCGATTTTAATGCTGCTTAAAAATAATTAATAGCAACAAAGGATTTAAATTCTACTTTTTTTAAATAAATATATTAAACAAAAATAACACTTAAATTCATAAGAAATAAGGATTTAATTTCTACCTTTCTTAATAAATATAAATAGATATAAAAATCTTATAATTATAAATAATATTATAAAGAACACAAAAAGGATTTATTTTCTACCTCGTTAAATAAAAATAAAATAATATAATACGAACTTTCAGGAGTGGTTAGAATTTTCAGGACTGTTTTTTTAGCGGTTTCCGTACTCTATACTTCGCGTAATTAAACCATTTTTTAATAATATTAATAATGTTTGTTGTTCTTGCGGTAGGAAATTTTTGAATTGAACATTCTGAAACAATTTTTTTTTTTTAAATTTATGTTAGTTAATAATTAAATAAATGATTCATTACCTTTAATAATATCCATCAATTTATATACTTTTACCGGTATATATTATGCAATTTTGCAAACCATGAAAAATTCATCTGGAAGAATAGCTTTTAAGCAACCACCAATATACTTCTCCATATTTTTGTCATTTATTTTCCGGAAAACTTTTTCCTGTGAATTGTAGACAATTTATTTAATTTAAATATATTATTAATTAACAAAAATTTAAACTTACCTATAAATTAAAGGCACCTCTGTTCACTATACAAATTACAATTTAAATACTATATTTATTTTTGTTATAGTTTTGTGAGTCAGTCAATGTATTTCCCAATAATTAACAATTCGATGAAATAGCAACAAAAATATTTCTCTAGAAAAACCCTTCTAAAAATACAGTTCGTAATTATTCAGTTTTTGCTAGGACTTTTGCGTCTCACAAAAAACGGGACGTTTTCGGAACTCCACTGGCGGTGGCGAGACGCCAAATACGATACATATACATAAATATACTACCTTATTCCAACCATCACGATTTTGATATAAAAAAGACGTATCGTAATTATTCCGACTTTTGCGACACGAGTTTTTGCATGAAGGGCGGGCAAGTAGCCCAAGTAGCTCTATACTGCATATATGCAGTACAATAAAATAAAATAAAAAATAAGTGAGGAGGGCTAAGTCTATATGTTTAGTTTAGTTTGATTTTCCAAAAATGAATAGTAATATAATATGTAATGTTGAATTTTTATGAGAAATGTTTACTTAAAAAAAAATGAACATGGGTAGTTTATAAGATTAAGCATTCAATACGAGTGTTTGTAGATTTAAAATAATTGTTTAAATACAATCATATTTGAGATCTCAATATTAATTTAACTATTAACTAGAACAATAATGTATGTGAAATTTTATAAAAAAGGTGGAGTTTTTCAAAAGAAAAAATATCTATAACTTTCAATTAATGCGTCTGTGTTGTGTAAAATTGTGACATTTCATTAGATGAATAAAACCCACCCAAAGTGTAGATATCTTGTTTTATTCAACGAATTCAAATTAATTTTTATTGATAAAGCATATTAAATTATTGAACAACCTGATATTTATTTAATTTAAAATATTCAGCTATGAACTAAAAATAAATGAGTGTTTCAGTAGATTAAACAAAATACTTATATTGCCTCGTCGAATACAAGTTATAATTGGA
The DNA here is from genome assembly GCA_963920725.1 of Rhamphomyia laevipes. NCBI lineage: Eukaryota > Metazoa > Arthropoda > Insecta > Diptera > Empididae > Rhamphomyia > Rhamphomyia laevipes. Next base: position 24,605,428 of record OY987259.1, on the reverse strand, counting down.
AATGTTTCGGTATGTCTAGTACTAATTTTTTTTAATGTAGTATGATAATATAATAAATATATAAATATAAATAAAATAAAAATAATACTTCTGTTTTGTATTTAAATAAAGAAAAAAAGAAAACGTAATAGTAAAATAAATATTTTTTTAATGGAACATTATAAAAGATTTCAATTATAATCTATAGCTAAGTTTCGAATATTTAAATAGATATGATTTAAATAGAAAAGTATAGTCTTTTCGTTTTAAAGGTTGTGGAATAGTGCTGGTTGGTTGTCGTAGTCTTAGTTAACAAGATATAACATCACTGATATAGAAGTTTCTTACTATTATTATCGACTTCTTCCAATGGCGATAATAGGCGTATCAAGCCTTCGCTCACTCAATGAGTTGTAATTGTACCAATCTAATGGCTTTTTCATAGTGAAATAATGTTGCTAGTAAATATCACAAACGTTAACTTTTTTCCCAATAACATAACAATTACATTTTGGAATTTTTTTTACTGGTACTCATTTTAAAGCTTAGTGAACTTAGAGTAACATCCATGCCTTCCACTTAACATCAAGGATTCAGCATAACACACTACGCTACTCCATAATTCTTACCATGTAGTTTAGCTACTTCATGGTCAAACTCATTTAAAATACTCATAGACTATATACACTAAGTTTTTAAAATATATTTCTTGTTTATTCTGTTATATTTCGTAATCCTCCCAGAGTACCACATTATGTTTATTATTAAGGATTAAATAATTATTCTTATTTATTAAAAAAAGTAGGATTTCACATTTAGCATTTACACATTCTAGCCCATCTTATTCAGACCGGCTAGAACAGTAGTTCATAAACAGTGTTTCGTGAACTTTGAGTAAGTTTTTTGGCAAAACTTACTCATAATTCAACACTTTATGATTGGATACGAAATCCACTTTGTGCAGTCGGCACATCAAGTTATAAGTTTTTGGTAGAAGATGAGGAAGAATACATTACGTTATGATATGAGTTTTGTTATATAACTGTTTTATTTTACGACTGCAAAAATCGGAAAAAAAATTTACCGCAAAAAACTTATAAAATTATAAGTCTTCCGCGATTCGGCGATAATCTTTTGACAGAAAAGTATATATACATATATACTTATTGTTACCAGGGATTGTAATAATGTTCACTTATAATCTCGATTGTCGAACAAATCTCGATTATCCCCCGGTACGAATTACTTTCTGAAAACTTAATTTCTGACATGGATGACTAACACGCCTAGCTGTATTACTCTAGCTAATTTCTCATTAAAACAATATTTGTTTTTCCTTTTTTTTTAATAAATATTTTTTATATTATAATAAAAGAAAAAAATGATAATGGGGTATCCCAAATTTTATAGGGAATCCCGCAGATATTCTGCGATAAAGTATTAAGTAATTCAAAAATTTATAATTATTGATACTCCATAATTCTTACAACGCGACTTGCAACCAAAAAAAAAAAAAAAAATTTCATAAAATAAAAACCCAATTTCTTCTGTAATAATTTAAATTTCTATTAATCTATTTTATTAAATATTTATAATATTTATAAGAAATTAATATTTCTTATATATAGAGCCGCGTACACAATGGCCAATTTTAGATTCTAAAAACAGAATAGGATATAAACTGTATTTATGTACATTTCCCCGCTTTTTAAGACATCCAAATTCCGAAATTGGATTTCCGAATTCGGATTCAAGACGTCCAATTATAGCACAAAAGCTATCTCGTCTTGTGCTATAATTGGACATCCGAAAATTGTATTTCATACTTGGGGAATATATAAAAAAAAAATTTTATGGCACTTGACATTTGAAAATATATTTTTTTTTTTTCTGTAAAAAGTTTTATTTTTGTGTGCGAAGAATGAAGATAAAATATATTTTTATTAAATATAAAAAAAGGTAAGATAAAAATTTAGAAAAATAGTAAATGTAATTAATAACAGTTCTTTATAACAGGTAATGGTTGAATTAATTCCTCGAGAACCTTTGGCGCTGCGTTCTACATCAGCATGGTTTTGAAGAAAGAGCAATCGACAAGTTATTGGCATATTGTTCTATTTCTAATTGTGAAGTGTTGAAGTGCACTATTGTTAGTAAATTTCAAAAAAATAAATATTTAAGGTAAGTCCATAACTTTTTACATTAAATGTATAATTTTTAGCAACACAAATTATTTTTTTTATAGAATTTCAAATTCTTCAAAATTTGGGATGGGAAGTGGGGATCAATAATTTGATTAATTTGGATGGATCTGATGGTTATCAGAATAATTGGCAAGACGTTATTGGAGCATTATTAGCAAGGAATCTTGGCATCTTTCAAGAAGAATGGGCAAACATTGATATTTCTATTCTTCAATCCCTCATCAATTCAATGCCACGTCGACTGATGGATGTTATTAACAACAAGGGAAGTCATACAAGCTATTAAAATATGTTACTTATTATAATTTTTTTATCAATGAAGAAAATAAATGAATTTTAATTTTTGTCACTATAAGTGTTTCCTTCGACCAATGAGAATAAAATGCAATAAATAAACATATAGGTACAATAAAAATTGACTGCAGCGTGATCTGTATCCACTTTTTATTGACAAATGTTCTAATGTAAATGAAAAAAAAGTAAGAGTTTCTTTATAAAATAAAACCAAAAAATGTAATAGCTATTTCGCACAGCATAACAATTAATTGTTTTTTTTTTTTACTAAGATTCATTTTCAGTTTATAATTAATGTTTTCACTTTTTTACTTTTTATTTAACGTAAAAATAATATAACAGAAAATCCAAACAAATTTTATAATTTTGTAGGTTAGGATTTTTTCGAAGTTTTTAGAATTTCAAATAGTTCCTATAATTTTTATAGTTCCCACCTAAAAATTAAGGATTTTCTATCTCATTCTTTCGTAAACAAAAATCTTACTTGCTATCTCTTTTTATTTTTACTAAAATAAAAAAATTAGCCATTGTGTACGTCGTCCTTAATAAATATAAGGAATATTTATAAGAAATGTAAAATTTTGAATTTGAAATGCAAAATAATTTGAAATATAAAATTTTGAATTGGAAAGGTAAAATTTTGAATTTGAAATCGTATTGATTGTTCTGAAATTCTATCATACTTATTTTTATTGTGTTCTAGTTATTCTTTACGTAATGTTATTACTTTTTATGAATTCCCGCATAGGATAAATTATGGCAGAAATGAACCAATTGCTAGATGCATAAGAAATTTTAATGAAATTTGTATCTGTAAAAATATTTATGACATTTCCAGACTGTTTGGGAAGGTCCTTGTCTTCCACCAAACGTAGATATGCGCCCTTATACGGCTTTCGATCTTTTAAAGTTTCTTTCAGCCAATCACGGGTGAACTCGTTTGTGCAGGTGATAGCCACCCATCCGTTCAATGGCGTCCAAACCACAAATTGGACTAGTTTCGCCTCTTCAGACAGATGGATAGCATCTAGTAGGGACTCTGCTTGCCTTAAAGCTAGCAGCTAGCAGCTAGTTCGTTGTATTTCACGCGGCTTCTTTTAGCGGCATAACCGGTGGCGTATTGCCATCAGACCTATTTCTTTTCATCGACTTGGTATCTGACTATAGTTCACCTGGTACTAGCCTACCTGTACTTTTTTTCTCAGGTGTTCATCAGCGAATCACCTTGTTTGGCTTTCTTTTCCTCCTACTGCTGCTTATCAATAATTGCAATTGCTTCCTTATGAGGGACTCCACCTGCAATTATTTTATATAGTCTTTTCTTGATCGACCCACACAGATTCCTTGACCTCATCATCAACTCACCTATGACCTCCGCATATCATCGATTGAGTTGATCGAGTTTTTCACCATGGTGATGTCTGTATCATCCGAATCTAAAAGTTCGCTTTCGTCATCCGTGAGGATATCACTCGCATCTTGGTCAGAATTATACGGATGATCCTGTAATCTGGTACCTAATTGCGATATTGAAGATGTGCATGCAATTGTTGCTACATCTGTTGCAGTTATTGTTGTTGTATTTAGAATTTACAGGTACGTTGAAAATAGATTAAAAGAATCTCCCCCTCATTACAATGTTACGACCCATTATATTTCTATATTGCAAAATCATTAATTAAAGCAGCTAATTCTACAAGCAATAGATTAAGCAAATAATACTATCTTACTTACTAAAGGTGTAAAGTGCAAGTTAAAAATAATCGAGTCATGTCGCGAGGCCCAGAAAGGTGGCCACTTTGGTGAGCTGTGTCGTACCGTAGATCGTACGGTAAGGCAACTAACTGAGGGTTATGTCGCAGATTTGATGTGAGGGATTTTGACATGACAGCAAGAATTGCTTTGAGAGTAATTCGTGGTGTTCTGGACAGGAAATGGAGCGGCACCTAGTTGCACTACGTAATGCAGTATTTTGCCTGGCCTGGAGTTCTGACTTACGGCAATTGCCGTAGTGAACTCCGTGAGAGCAGTTCTTGTGCTCCGGTGTTTCCTGAAGGCGGCATGCTAGTGTGAGGCTAACGCAAACTGTCTGTAGCTGTGGGAGGAGTTGGCCTCCAAAATTTTAGCTTCAGGAGAAAGCAATGAAATTGGTTTAAAACCCGAATCCATTGAATGGCTTGCCAGGTTTGAGGATTGGAATTATCCTGGTAACTTTCCATACACTAGGTATGGTGAAATCGTCTAGCGTGAAGTTTATGATTCCGGCTAGGAACTCGAGGCTGAAGAAGTTAAGCTTTTTCAGCATGACTATCGAGCTGCTATGGATTTATCCTGAGTTGTTGGGTGCTCAACAAACTGTCGGAAAAACTGGTCGGCGGATTTCTTGGGGTTGTCGATTTGATGGTTGTTGAAAGTGATTTGATTTGTGGCCGATCAGGCTGGAGTTGTGGTTTGTGGCTGTGCTCGCAGCTTGGGAAGACTTGCCTTTGTCAACACAACACTCACCGCTGAGCAATATAAAACCTTGCTAAAAGAAAATTTCATACCTTTAATTCAAGGCACGTTTAATGAAAATTATTATTTTTCAGCAGGACAACGCTCCATGACACAAAGCTCAATTGGTAAATATATTTAAATTTTCTAGAGTAATATTTTTTAAGTCTAATAAAATCAATTCGGTGTATAAATGTATTTATTTTTTTATTTTTTAGGTTATTCTTTTATGCAAATGGAATTCAAGTAATGGATTAACCTGGACAAAGTCGCAAAGTTCTAATTTTAACCCAATTGACAATGTTTGGAGTTTAATGTAATATTTGGATGCATTTTCTTAAAATACATCCAAAGAAAAATCAGGACCTTCGGAACCGTATAAGAGAACAATAGGAGTAAATATCAAGTGAATGCATAACGGATCGAATTGTTTCCATGTCCACCAGATATAACGAAGCTGTGCGCACCAGAGGTGTACTAATTAAATATTAGTACAAATTAAAATTATAAATTTGACAAATATAAATTTAAATATTATAATAATTTTTTTTTCTTTAAAATAATCGGCCCCAATTACCTTTCATTTTATGTCAGCAATATCTTATCTAGCTGCTACCTAACTTATAATTACCCAAAATTAAACAAAGCCACCTCTCTTTATTAAAGATAAACAGGTAATAAAAAACTTTTTTGTGGGAGGATAAATCTAATTTATAAATATAACAGGTATACATACTTACTCGAATATCCACAAAAATGTTATATTGTGTTTTTTTTACCGCTAGTTACATTATATTATATTTTTTACTTTATCACATTAAAAATACATTTAATATTAAAGGTTTTTATAGTAGCAATATTATTTTTTTTTTATGAGAGGAGGGAATCATCCGGAACATAAGCCAGATAATACTATAGCCTATCAACACACTCATACAAATGGTCATCAGGAGCCAACAACCAATTCTTCTCAACTATCAATACACGGTGATGAATCATTAGTGCACTCTCATAATCAACAAACAACTAAGCAAGTCACCACGGTTACCAAAGTTGTACATGAAGTTCAACATTTTCGCCCGGATGGTGCTTTATTAGATTACGTTACAATGCCTCTTGATGTACAGCATACTGGACTTGATGGGCAATCCGTGGACTATATTGCCATGCCGCTAGGATTACATTCAAGGTATAATTTATACTCTGTATATAATAAATAATGTCAATTCGATATATATAAAAACATTGTTCCATATATTTATACAGTATTTTTGTTTATTCATACTAGCAACTAAAGAAATGCATTAAAAATTAAAACAAAAAACTTTCCAGTGAACCGTCTGGATATATATGTCTAGTTGCCATTTTAAAATGCCCTCATTTGCGTTTATCCCGGTCTCCGAATTGCTCAACAGATTTGTCGGGACTTTGTACATATTCCTCAATTTAAATTTACAGTTGAGTCATGGAATAAATTAATTTTCTAAAATATACTCGTACATATGAAATCTCCAAATTTTGAAACCGTCCGGTCCTGAAAAATATTGTCAGCTTTTCTTTTTAATTTCCCTCCGGTTATGTTACTCATAACCGACGTCTTGTCAAGTAGCATGCGCTACATGTAGGGATTCCTTGAAAAAAAGTTCTGTACGTTCTTAGGTTCATCCGTGATCAATACGCATCACGAGAGATCTTGATGGATCAGGCCATTGTCGATGGTTTAAGCACCAATCCTATCCTATTCTACTTACCTTTATGAAGGGAACATTTCTCCACAGAGGTAGTGTTTAGGGAGTATTTCACTCGGTGTTTTTGTGCCAATTGATTGAGCAAGATTCTAGGTCCAACAATATCCAGTTTCTACTTTAAATCTAGCCCAGTCTGATATTAGAATAATGTCTAAGACTTCCCTCCTACCTTTTATGACAAATATTAGCTTTTACCACCAATCCCCTCGCATATTACCGTTTTCTGGTCTTCATTGCTGAAATTACTCAATAGAAACACGTTAATTTTCTTTTTTTCTAAGGCACAAGTTTATTCTTACCTATGTTCGAATAAAACAGCTTATATTCTGGTGTATACACAGATTATACACAGTTTCCATAAAAGCATACATTTCAACACACTCTTTTTGATAGGAATAATCGATATCATTAAAAAAATTAAATAAACCAGTAATAAGTTTATCTTAAATAAAATAGATTCAGGTCTTAGGCCCCACTGAAAACTGAAATTTTTACATAATTTATATGTATAAAACTAAACACATCCGTCACTAGACGGATAACTCATAGTTATGTTTGACAGTACCTTTGTAACAAAAAGTAAAAATTTCACATCTTTTAAGACACCTAGCTATATTGTATTTTACCGAATTCGTAATTTTGATAGCGATCATAGGCACCAACTATATTACAAAACTAATGTGTACCAAATTTCTGTGGAATCAGATAATTGTAACCATGTAACGTAACTAAAAATTATTCGCTGGCTGGTGATTACATTAACACTAATTTATTCAAACTTAATAATTTTGAAAAAAAAAAAAATAGTTGATAAAACCGATACTGAAATCGCTTAGTAAACTTAATAATAATTTTGTACTTCAAGAATTATTTAAATATTGTTATTTTTTTTTTATTAATAATTGTTTTCATATTAATTTAAGTATTATTACATATCGATGCAAGTTTATGCTTTATGATATTCAAATAAATAAAAAGAAATATCACTCTTTAAACTTATTTCGCTGATCTAAACAAATTTTCAGTTTCACATCTAAGATTGTTAGGATTAGATAATCGATTTAATAAGTTATGGGTTCGTTACATTAATATTACGATTATTAGAACATTAAGTTAATATATCTTATATTTGTAATTAAATGGAGCTAAATTTACATTTTAGATCCCAATATATTAATTATAATCATCTGGATCATTCTCAACATCCACCGCCTCATCACATGTACGTTACAGAAGGTGCACAATATCATCAGCATTATCAAGACTACGAACAATATCCCCAAGTAGGACACTATGGAAATCCTACTGTAGGACAAAATGTTGCTTCTACTGGTGGAGCCTCAGTTGCTTACTTATCAGAATATGTAGGTGGAAATGAAAGGTCAGCAACACCTCAAAGCACTAATGAACATAGTGGATCACCTTCCCCGTTGCCTTTAAGTTCTGGAGCAGGACAACAACACGGATTGGTACCTTCATTAACATATTTGCAACCAACTCATTATGATGAAATGAGTGATTATCATGTAACACCATCTCCTGGAATGCAAGTAGATAATCGATATGGAGAAGAATCAGCATTAGTGTATGGATACGTATCTGGTCCAGCTTATGGTGTTGTACCTGCCTCTAATAATGTTGGAGTTAATCCGCACGCAACGTATGGAGGTCGGCAAGTGATATATGATGACAATTTGAATGGATCGTCATTTGAAAACGCTGTTGTAGCAACTGGAATTCAGCAAGGTGGGACAATACCTCCTTCTACCCTATTTGAATCAGAAAAAGAAATTCAAAAACAAATTTCACAATTGTCAATGCATACTCATGCAATGTTAGAACATAACATGACAATTTCCCCTAGATCAATGGCTGAAGGATTTAATAGTGAATGTGATCAACGACAAACATTGCGATGGAGAGATCCAAATTTGTCAGAAGTGATTAGTTTTTTGAATAATCCAAACAATGTTGTTAAAGCAAATGCTGCTGCATATTTACAACATTTATGCTACATGGATGATCCAAATAAACAAAGAACTCGTACTTTAGGAGGTATACCGCCACTAGTGGGTTTGCTTTCGAATGAAACGTCTGATGTACACAGGTATAATTAATGTTTACTAAGTATATTTTTTTTACTTCAAAATATTTTTATCTAACTACAGAAATGCGTGTGGAGCTTTGAGAAATTTATCTTACGGCCGCCAAAACGATGAAAATAAACGAACTATTAAAGATTCTGGTGGGATTGAATCTTTGATAAATTTGTTAAAAAAAACAAAAGAATCTGAGATTAAAGAATTAGTAACAGGTGTTATATGGAATATGTCATCATGTGAAGATATCAAACGTGCTATTATAGATGATGGCTTAAGTGCAATAGTAACAATTATTATTAAACCGCATTCTGGTTGGGATCAAGTTAATCCGGGAGAAACGTGTTGGTCAACAGTTTTTCGTAATGCGTCTGGTGTTTTAAGAAATGTTAGTTCCGCTGGAGAATATGCTAGAACAAAACTCAGAGAATGTGAATTTCTAGTTGATTCATTATTATATGTTGTCCGTTCTGCTATTGAAAAAAGCAACATTGGTAATAAAATAGTGGAAAATTGTGTGTGCATATTAAGAAATCTGTCTTATCGATGTCAAGAGGTGGATGATTCAAATTATGACAAACACCCTATACCAAATCAGTCAAGAGCTTCATCAGCTGCATCTTCTCCTAAAGGTTTTTTTTTTTATAATCATATATACAATTCATTAATTTTTTTTTTTTGTAGGAGAAAACCTAGGTTGTTTTGGAGCTAGCAAAAAAAAAAAAGATCATTCTCAAAATGATCAAAAAGATAACTTATCTGTCGCCGGGAGTGGTATAGCATCACGTAGTTTAAATCTAAGAAATGAGTCGGCCAAGGGATACGAGTTACTGTGGCAGCCAGAGGTGGTGCAGTCATATTTAGCTTTGTTACAAAGCTGCTCGAATCCAGAAACATTAGAAGCTGCTGCTGGTGCAATTCAAAACTTATCTGCATGTTATTGGCAACCAAGTATTGAAATTAGAGCAGCAGTACGAAAAGAAAAGGGCCTTCCTATACTTGTCGAATTGCTTCGAATGGAAGTAGATAGAGTTGTTTGTGCTGTAGCCACTGCGTTACGGAATTTAGCAATCGACCAAAGAAACAAAGAACTTATTGGCAAGTACGCAATGCGCGACTTGGTTCAGAAGTTGCCGTCTGGCAACCCACAACATGATCATGGCACATCCGATGATACAATTGCAGCAGTTTTAGCTACAATTAATGAAGTAATCAAAAAAAATGCTGAATTTTCTCGGTCACTTTTAGATGCTGGTGGGGTTGAAAGACTAATGAATATAACCCGTCAAAGACAAAAATATACATCATGCGTCTTAAAATTTGCTAGCCAAGTTTTATTTACTATGTGGCAACATCAGGAATTAAGAGATGTATATAAAAAGCAAGGCTGGAAAGAACAAGACTTTGTCACTAAAACTATAGCGGCACGAAATGCTTCACCAAATTCTCCTAGTAATGTTAATAGTACATTAAATAG
>OY987259.1:24485978-24594934 GCA_963920725.1 Rhamphomyia laevipes | reverse complement strand
GAGGTTGTCGTAGGTTGATGGCTGCAAGTTGCATAGTGGGGGGGGGGGGGGTAGTTGTACAACCAAAATGACATTTTTGAAGTTTATTACCAAAAAATATATAAAATTAAAAGTCGAAGTGGCCGTGTTTCTCGTTTGCATTTGTTGTCAAGAAAATAAGTAAATTAAATAATATATTTTTGTGATTAGGCAAATTATTATTTACAAAATAGACAAAATAGTGAATAAATAAATAAACAAAATAGTGATTTAGTAAATATAGAGAAAATAGTGAATAAATAAATAGACAAAATTTAATAAAAAGACAAAATAGTAGACAAATTGTATACAATAAATATAAACCAAATGGCTATAGTAGACAATAGACAACGAGTTATGGAGAGAATTTTTTCTAGAAAAAATTGTCCAGAGTTATGGCAAGTGAAAAGTAGCATGTACAAAAATAAAAATTTAAGAAATAAAGCGTGGATGAAATTGCTCGATATATATAAAAAAATTGAAAGCGGTACAACAATTATGTCGCTCAAAAATAAAATAAATAATTTAAAAACATGCTACCGCCGCGAGTTGAAAAAAGTAATTTCTATTGAAAAATCTGGAGCAGGAGCAAACGAAGTACATGTGCCATCTTTATGGTATTTCGATCCATCTTTATGGTTTTTTTAAGAGTGAGATACAAGTGGCAGGAGTTTCCTCTCTTGATTCTGATGATGACGACATTGAAGAACTTGAAGTAAGTAATTAGTTTTAAAATTTAATAAAATTATTTTCAAATAAATTTGGATGATTTAAAAAACAAACTGAAATATGATGGAGATGTTTTTGCTGAATCATGGGCACTTTCATTTAAGATGCTGTCTTCAGAGCAAAAATTGTACGCAAAAAAGGCTATTGACGATATCCTAATATTAGGACAATTAAAACAATTGACATTGTTCAAATTTCTCCAGTATCCAGTAGTACTAATTCACCATTTGTACTTTCAAGAGCATCGACAACAAATAAATTAAATGCTGCCACACCACCAACATTTGAGTGTTCGTATTCGCATGAAACAGTTTCAGACGAAAGTAGTTTTGCAGCAAATACAAAATATTACCAATCTGTACAAGATCTCATTAATGATTCCCATAGACGTATAATATATATAGACTGAATGTTCAATATATGTTGTTCTAATAAAAAGTGAAGCCAGCATTGAGCCCCTCTTGGAGGGGCACTGACAGCTATTTGACATAAAAAATGGGATATTTGAAAATAGTGTTGGTAGCTATATAAAAAAAGTCCCATTCAATAATTTGTCAAATTATGATTTTAAATGAATTTATTTCTACAAAATTTTAGAAATTATGAATGAAATTTTAAATTTAGGAACATATTTAATAAAATTAAAATCTGTAAGTAGTGATATACGATTTTGAGATTGAATATGTGCAACATTGTTGAATGCAAATGCAGCGTTTTTATTAATTTAATAGGCAAATGCGTTGAATTTAGTTAAAAAAACATTGCAATTAATCTCAAAACCCTTTATTTAATCTGATAATAGTGTAAATATCTACAACAATATATTACCTTATATTACTATGTTTTATATTTAAAAACAAATGCGGTAAATTGCCGAATAATTTCAAATAAAATGTTTAATAAATTAACTGTATTTTTTCCTTTTAAGTACTATTTATTTTTTTATGAATTGTGCCGTACTTCTTATACTTGCAGTTTTTCCGTAAAAACTAAAAAAGATAAGGTATTTTGGAAAATCCTAAAAAATTGTGTAAGTACAATTTAATAGTAAATATATAGAAGGTAAAAAGTTCATTGTTTACTTGTTTACTTACAATGAACTTTTTTTTTACCTTCTATATATTTACTAATTAATATGTATTTTAGGTCATTCTGCAAATGACGATTTATTTGAGGATCATAGAGCGTTCCAAATCAAAGCTATAATCACTGAATATCTTAAAATAAGATTAAATTACACGACAAAATGTACAACAAGTTTTCAAAACAAAAATATTAGGCAAAAATTAACTAAAGTTGTGCATTTTTCTGCTTTATAAGTAAATTTTTTTATGGTTGCATTATTATTTAAGCTTACGTTTAATTTTTTATAACTATAAAATAATTTTTATGAAAAAAATAAATACTTTTCATTAAATATTACAATTTTCTTATTCTTTATATAAACTTGAAAAAATATCCCAGAAAAAGGGAACAACATAAGGAAATTGAGTTTGTGTTTATATTACTTTTTATGTTGCAACATAAAAAGCATATTCAATGCTGGCTTCACTTTTGAGATTTGAGATTCTGTCTATATATATTATATGTCTATGATGATTCCCAATTTTATTATTTTAAACAAACAATTTTTTTATATACATTTTATTAACTTTTGATATCAATTATTATAACTAAAAAAAAACTATCAACATAAAAACATTTTGTTATTATTTTTATAATTTAATTTTTGTTTAAATGAACAGAATTTATATAATTTACTGCTTCACAAAAAACAATTCTCATATTTTTGGCCTGTTGTAATGTATTTCCAGAAGATGATGATTCTATTTCCATTAATGCTGGTGTAGACTGAGTGGTCGGAGTTTTAATTTGAGAATATGGATTACCTATTTTTTTTTTCAAAAAATTATGCAGATAGACACAAGCTAGAACAATTTTAGTTGTTTTTTCAGGACACAAAGCTATGGTAATAGGTAGATCGCGAAACCTTGCTGCCAAAATGTCAAACGCATTTTCTACTTTAACTCTTGCTGAACTTATATTGATTATTTAAAAAAACGTTGGCAACGGGATACATACCACCAGAAGCATTTATTTATGTAGATGAACAAAAAAATATATACAAGACGAAAACATGACACCAATCCTATTCTTTCTAAGAGAAACAAATACAATCCATATAATATAAATGAAGAAAATCTATCATAAAATAGATCAATTCCAGATGCAGACTAAAATAAAAAAAATATGGTGTCTAGTAAATTTACTTAGGATAAATTAGTGGTATGTTTAGCATATAATAATATAGTAATATGTTTAGCATATAGTAAAATAAGAACGTAGTTATTAGTAAGTTTTACGATTTTAGATTTGAATTAGAAATAGTGATTATCGTTTTATATATATAAAAAAATTAAAATCTAAAAGTATCGATTCTAACTTGTACGGATATTAGGAAGAAGCTGGTGTGAACCAATGAGCCAATTTTCATTGTTTTTAAAACGTTCATTAAAAATTATGAACAAGCAACAAGAATATATCGCAACCCCAACAAAAAAAATATTTCCTTTATAATATTTATAAATTCGAAACCGCAACAACGAACTAAAATTTCTTAACTCTAATTTTAGTCTTTTTCAAACGTTCATTTAAATTATGAACCAAGCTTTTGTTAGATAATTTTATATTTGTAGAGAATATATTTGAAAAATTGAGAGATATAGGAGCAAATCATATAAGTTCTATAGTGTTCAGTTTAAATTATGAACCAACGAACTAAGTAAATGATAAGTTATATTAAATAATTAAATATTATATAGTGGTAGTGGTAGTATTATAGAATGCATACTGAAAAGAAATTATTTGTGAAACCGCGCAAATTAATTTAAACATAATATATAAAGAATTATTATATGGTAGGCCAGAATTAAAACTTTTGAATGTTTTTTTTTTCAAATTACAATATTTGGATTTGGGTACTCAGTGAAAACAACCAAGCTTCGTGGTTGATTAATTTGAAAAATATACAAATATAAACAGAATAAAAACGAATAAAATACAATATAGCTAATTTTCTAGAGTATTAAATTAAATACCATTGAATAAATTGTTATAAAACAACAGAACATAAATTTAGCTTTAGATTTAAGAAATATTGTAAAAAAAATATTGAAGTAAATAAACCAAATATTTAAAAAAAAATGAGTTTTCTTCGTCCTCAAAGTAAAGTTTTTGGAACTCGTCGACTTATTATATGCGACATAATTCGTAATCGGGATAATACTCTACAATTAGTTAAGTAGGGAAAAATTAAGGTACATACGAGAAACAGAGGCACGTGAAGAAAAACGAATGTCGAATTTGGTACTGGCGTGTATAACAGGTCGTGTGGAAATATTCAGAGAAGCAAGTTAAATATAGAAAATTAGAAGAAGGTAATTACAATAGACAAATTGTATCGTAATTAGTAGAAATTGTATGACAGTATTACCTTACATAAGACCAATAATTTTAGTTATAGTTTAATAACACTATAATTTAAATTTTAAAGAAAAAAAAAATTTGAAATAATCATTTGGTAGCTAACAAAAATTAGTTTTTATATTTATATATATACGCATGAATAAAAACGCAAATAAATTCTTCAAACTCATAGCAAAGTTCAATAATTTCGGGAAATTAATTTTTTTTTCGTATACAAAGTTTTTTTTTTATAAAATATTTTTTAGAATAGAGCAGCTTGTGTTCGAAGTTTCAGTACATATTTAATAAGTTTTCATATTTGTAAATAAATATATAATTATTGAAAAATGTGAAATGTAATGATTTATTTGCAATCATAAAATATCTTATTTGCTATATTCTTTTTCAAATTGTTCTTGTGTAAGTAGTCCTAATTTAATTTCTTCGAAAATTTCTAGCTTAGGCAAAACTATTGCAATATATCCATAACCTTCTTTACCAAGTAATTCGGGATATTCCAGCAACTTTGTATTCACTTCAATTAATTTACCTTGTATACAGCTCGGTATTTTATATTGTACATTATCTGCGGTTGTCAGAATAGCTAACGTGGAGTCTTTCTGTAGCGGCAAACCTCCTTTTTTGCCTTTGCCTTTAAGTTTACATACAGTTCTGTCTGAATTCCCAATGATAAAAGATATATCTTTTATACCCTTTGCAAATGCAGGATGTATTGCAGCTAGACCAATTAAACAAATACGATTAGAATGTATCATTATAAGATATGCTTCTCTAGAACTTTTGGGTTCTATATAATAATATCTAATAAAGAATCGATTTGCCACGGATGGGAAATTGTCAACATAATCATCTATTATAGAGGGTAGAGTTTGTCCACAAACAATTTCTTCGTTTTCTTCAGAATAGTATGAAGATAATTTAGATAATCCATTATTCATATTCATCATTTTAAATAATTATTCATTAAAATTTAAGTATGATGAGAAAGATTTGCACAAAGCGGCAATTCCAGCGATAAACTAACTATTCCAACAATTCCAACTTCCAACTATTTAAATATGTTTAGATGCAACGCGACATGGTGCAGCTCGTCAAAATGAAAGATTTTGTGACTGTAACGACTCCTAGCGGAATTTTGTGAAAACAATAACTAGATTGAAATATGTTAAATTCTTTCATTTTGTATTGAAAAATTGACAGATATTAAATAAATAGTTAAGAGTTAAGTAATATTATTTGTGCCAAATATGAGCATTTTATTATAATTTCGATAAAATAAAATATCAAATTATTAAGTATATACTGGCCTAAATACTTGGTAATTTGTAAACTTATACTAAAAAAGGATATATGTATATTATAGTCAAAATATTTAGATATCCAAATTTAAAATTTCCAAAAAGATGTGAAAAATAAAAACACAGTACTGCGAAATGCCACAATGTAGGAGTCATAAAAATCCAACGAATTCGATGCACCAGATTCCGAAGAAAGTGCTGAATAATAAAAAAAGAACTCTTGAGGTGGGATATTGCCATAGACGTATACGTATAATATATATAGACTGAATGATGAATGTCCAATATATGTTGTTCTAATAAAAAGTGAAGCCAGCATTGAGCCCCTCTTGGAGGGGCACTGACAGCTATTTGACTTAAAAAATGGGATATTTGAAAATAGTGTTGGTACTTATATAAAAAAAGTCCCATTCAATAATTTGTCAAATTATGATTTTAAATGAATTTATTTCTACAAAATTTTAGAAATTATGAATGAAAATTTAAATTTAGGAACATATTTAATAAAATTAAAATCTGTAAGTAGTGATATACGATTTTGAGATTGAATATGTGCAACATTGTTCAACGCAAATGCAGCGTTTTTATTAATTTAATAGGCAAATGCATTTGAATTTAGTTCAAAAAACGTTGCAATTAATCTGAAAACCCTTTATTTAATCTGAAAATAGTGTATATATCTACAACAATATATTACCTTATATTACCATGTTTTATATTTAAAAACAAATGCGGTAAATTGCCGAATAATTTCAAATTAAATGTTAAATAAATTAACTGTAATTTTTCCTATTAAGTACTATTTATTTTTTTATGTTTTTCCATAAAAACTAAAAAAGATAAGGTATTTTGGAAAATCCTAAAAAATTGTGTAAGTACAATTTAATAATAAATATATAGAAGGTAAAAAGTTCATTGTTTTGTTTAATTGTTTACTTACAATGAACTTTTAGCTTCTATATATTTACTAATTAATATGAATTTTATTTCATTCTGCAGATGACGATTTATTTGAGGATCATAGAGCGTTCCTAACCAAAGCTATAATCACTGAATATCGAAATAAGATTAAATTACGCGGCAAAATGTACAACTTTAAGTTTTCAAAACCAAAATATTAGGCAAAAATTAACTATTTTTCTGGTTTATAAGTAAATTTTTTTATGGTTGCATTATTATTTAAGCTCTCGTTTAATTTTTTATAGTTATAAAATAATTCTTATGAATAAAATAAATACTTTTCATTAAATATTACAATTTTCTTATTCTTTATATAAACTTGAAAAAATATCCCAGAAAAAGGGAACAACATAAGGAAATTGAGTTTGCGTTAATATTGATTCTGTCTATATATATTATATGTCTATGGATATTGCATTAAAAATGGGGAAACCATTTCCAAAATATTTTGTGTTTTGTATTTATTTAATATACTTACATGTTTTTGGAAGCCATTCCGCTTATTTTCACCACTCTACCAAAACTTAAAACAAATATTTATTTAATTAATTGCTTATGGTTTTTTAATATTTCCATATAAATTTATTACAACGATCGGTTTTCAAAATTCAATCTCTGAATTTGAGTGCTAATTTTTTCCGCTTGGAGCGTGGAAATCACTTTACCTACTCCCAATTTGTAGAGGTACTAAGTTTTAGACTAAACTATAGACTATTTTGGTTGGTCCCGACCAGTTACCCAGTATACCACCATTGACTTTTATATGTTTACACAATGTGTACAAAGTAAAAATTTTACAAAGTAAAAATTTTAGTCAATAACGTATTTCAAGTAAGTTGAATTTTTAATATATATATATATATTATTTCATTGTAAAATAGCATATATTAATTTAATTCCATTGTATTTGTATACAGTTATTTTTAGTAATATGGACGTTTCGGGTAACAACTTGACCCAACTTACTAATGCGGATTTAAAGCTTCGATTACATCAATTTGGATTTCCTAATATACCAGTTACCGAAACAACTAAACCAATTTTGATTAAAAAACTTCAAAATTATCTAAATATAGAAAGAGCTAAATTAGGAAAAGCAGCTAAATATGCTGCACAATTTTCTTCTGATGACGAGTCGGATAATGAAATTTTAAAGAATAATTCGGAAATATCTCGATTTTCTAATTCTCTATTGAAAAAAACGATTACAAGCTGCAATAGATATATGCCGCCACTACCACAGAACATAGACATATCTAAACGCACTAACTCAAATTTTCGAATTCCTATAGTTTCTATATCAAATAATTTTACAGCTCAAAAAAATATTTCAAAAACATCAACTTGTCCGCCGTATAATATATGTGGCGGAGATGAGAGTGATTCAGATTATAATAGTTGTAAATATTCTACGTTATCAAATATATACAATTTAGCAACCGATCAATGTATCAGTGAGTCATCGAGAATAGATACATACTCTGACAGTTCCCCGCACAATAAAACTAATTTAGGTGGATGCCAATTAATTTCAAAAGCCCAGAGAAAAAAAATCAACAGCACTTCATGTGATAGTGATTTTACGCGCAGATTGTTAAATTTAAGATCTGAAACTTTGAAAGACAGTAATTTGCCAAAAAGAAGAGGATTACAGCGTGAGACAACTCCAGACTTGATAAATGCTAAGAAAAAGAATGGTGGAAGTCGTCATGAACCTATATCTCTAGATCATAGAATCGCTGATGTAAATATATCACCTAGCACAGCATTTTCAAATCTTATAAATAAATTAGATGAACAATATGGTGCTAAACAGACAATAATACCATATTTGCTGATAGGTTTGTTTAGTGTATTTTTTTCAATTTTGGTTTTGATGTATTTGACAATAACTCCAGATTTAGCAAATACGTTGAGTGAAAAAAATACTAGGTTTAATTATTGCGATATTGCTATATCTGAATCAACATTACATTTATCAAGTTTAAACTGTTTGGATGTTGGGTATTTAGAAAATGCTTTAGAAATGATAAAAATAATTGTTCCAGTGTTACAAAACAGAGCTGAAGAATATCATTGTATTAGCAGTGCAAAATCTTACACTATGAGTAGTAAGGAAGCTATGAATTTAATGCAAAACAAAGAAAATACCCTTAATATTCAGAAAACAATAAGAATACTTCGAAATGCGGAATATTTAATAAAACAGAATCCACAATGGAATATAAATCATGTAAATATTAATGGTGAACTATTAAATATTAATGATGTGGAGCATATACGAAATATTCAAGAAATATACTTTGCAATGTTACACCCACAATTACCACTTTTATGTTCAATCTACAATAAAATTCAAAAATTCTTTTGCATTGTTGGTGTTGTTGGCTTACTTGTGCTTAGTTCTGGTGCAATTTATACTGGTTATAACATTATTATAATTTATTACAAGTCTAAACGTGAAATTATCAATTATTTTATTGAAGAAATTATAAATATCCTAATAAAAAGTGCAAATGATGAAAACCAGACATCCATTTTTGTTAATCACTTACGTGATAAGCTAATTCCATTGCATAAAAGAAATCAACTAGAATGGGCTTGGGAACAAGCTATCAAATATTTACAAGAAAATGAAAGTCGACTGCAATTTGAAATGAAAATTATAAATGGAGAGGATTGTAGAATTATAAAATGGACGGATACTATACCCAATGACCATTACCACCAAACAACGCAATATAAAAAATGGCAAAGTCCAGCATTTGATAATGCAAACAAGATAGTAAATCCTCCCACTTCTTGCTTAAAAATTCGTCAAATGTTTGATAAGTTTGAGGCTTATGATCCAAATTTAAAAACTATCATACAAGATGCAATTTTGGAAAAAGTTTGTGGTAAATGTAAAATTTATGATATTCAATTAGATAAACAAACATGTTGCGTCTATGTTCGATGTGCTTCTGAAAAAGATGCTGGAATTGTCCACAATGAAATAAATGGTTGGTGGTTTGATAAGCGATTAGTTTCAATAAAATTTTTAAGAATTGAACGATATTTGAACCGATTTGTTGAATCATCAACTGGTCCTGCATACCTTTCGCCGTCTAATTCTAAAAACCTCTCAATGACTCAATGTTCAAAGAATTTCAGGAAGGCTGAAGAAGATTATATTGACATTGCAAGTTAGAAATTTAATATTAAATTTATTGTTTTGGTACTTTTCACCAACAATTGATTAAATACACATGTTTTGCAATTGAGTATGCGCGTAATCTTATGTAAAAATAATGATAAAAAAATTACATAATACTAAAATATATTATTAAAAAATAGTTCGCAAATTGTTTTGGGCTTACAAATAAGCTGTTTTTTTTGTAAATGCAAGTCTAATTTTAACCACGATATATAAGGACGTGAAAAATAAATTCCTGAATTCTACATTCGCAGCTGAAAAGTATATTTGAATTATTTTACCAAATAAATAAATAATTACGAAATATAAATTTGAAGATATTTGTTTATAAAAAAAAATTAATAAAAAGGCGTTAAAATATACTTTATAATATAATTCAATAAATAGAATGTAAATTTATTTTGGAAAAATATGGTAAAGTCACTTTTTATACTTCACCTATGTACATTTATTATTTTGAAATATTACCATTTATATTGTTTTAGCGGATTTACTTATTTGTTATTTTAGTTAAGATAAAAATGGGTATGCACACCTTTTACGAGTATGTACAATAAACAGCGAATGGAAAGACTGGCAACACTGTGGCCTCTGTATTAAAAATCCTTAATTTCAGAGATGGAATCCGTTTAAAATGTGGCAAAATAGTAAAAATATAAGGCTATCAAAATTGCGTAAATGCGGTGTATCAATTTTGCGTAGCTATTGTACAACTACGAACTACCCATCTTTGCAATATATCAAATATTTTTTTTTTAATTTTTCATAAAATTGTATTGATTTTTCAATTAATTCACTTATTCATTCCACGAATATAAAAGCAGTTTAAAGATTTAGAAAAATTTCGAAGAAAACCTACTTTACTTCAACATATACTAATGTCTAATCTCTAATGTGTGACAGAACTATTTTTATGAATTTTCGACAATGTAATATATGCTTCGATATGTTCAAAAGTTTTCACGATTCTCATAATCATATAAATAGAAATCACGATATTATTAATGAAGAATGTTCCCGAATTTCCAAACAGAGGAATCTTTCAGAAAGCACTTAATAAATCATGAAATTGTACAAATAAAATAAAAAAATTCTAAATATGCGAAATTTTTTATTTACCATAAATTTTATTACACACATCTGCAATGTCTAAGTCCCTTACAGGTGCAATTTTATTTCTTGTCTTTAGGTTTGTCAGATATTTTTTTTCTTTTGTTAGATAGCAATTATTTGGTAAACAATCGCAAGCATTTAAATTGTTATTAACGGAACAATCAAGCTCATTTCTATCCTCATATCTATATTTATGCCATAAACATAATTTGTCTAGTGGCCATATTTCATTTAATGATTCATCTATAATTTTGTCACAAAAGCTTCCATTTATATACTTAGAGCACCTGTATATAGCCGAGGTATCGGATATCGTACACAAATCAGAAAGCTCTGGAGTAATAATTAAATTTATTGATGGGTAAATAAAAAATGCGAAAGCAGCGGTTCCAAATAGTACAAGCACCGGAATATACAGTGCAAAGTATTTATCTGGCAAGTAAAATAAACCTGCATTAACCTCTAAAACAGATTGTGGTATAAATAACCAACAAATAAAAATTATAAATACTGTCATGAACAAAATATACAGTGCAAAACCATAAACTGCACGATGTGGTGTTGGTGCTGGCAGATGTTCGGGCATTTTCTTAGCACATTTGATTTATGAAGCGTGTAAGCAATGTTTTTATATTTCTATATAATAAAAGTATTTTTATAACTATGTGTCTCTGATTTCAAACTCTTGCATAGTCTCAGAACAAAGTATTAAAGATTCTAAGAATGATGAAACTGCAACACGTAAGTTTCTTGATACACTGCCACTGAAATTTATTATCAAATTATCGTCTATTACTTGAATAATCTTCGTGACAAAATTTCTGTTAGGTTCTTTATCAATTCCAAGAACAGCTAAATTAACCTTAGCCAGTTGAGAATTTGGAAACGGTATTGTTAATACTCTAAATTCAATTTAAATAAGCCATATGTTATGTTGCTAATAATTTAATTATTTGAATACAAACATTTTATATTCCGCAAGCAAACGTTCAGTCATCGTTAAACCAATTATATATATATCATCAATATATATATATATATATATATATCTTATCTCCAAAGTTTCAATTTCAAGCTCTAACTTGCGGTTTACACTAGACTTTTTCTTAGACAGAACATATGTTCTGTCTACGAAATGTCAAGTGTAAACCAGACAGGATTTCTGTCCCGACAGAAAAATCACGATTTTTCTCTAGACAACTTTTCAGATTTTTTTGTAGATTTTTTTTGACATTTGTTAATTTGCAAATGGCGATATTTGATAAAAATGTAATATTTGATCCTGAAATTTAAAATTTAATAACTTTGGGGTGATTATTTGGCGGAAAAAAAATAGTTTACTACTAAATAAATAAAAGATACATATTATTGAGGTGTGAAAAACTATATTATTAAAAATATTTTTGTTTTAATATTTTTATAGCTAATTGTTTTCTTGGTGACGACATGATTAAAATGAAATGTTAGACAGAAATATCTGACATCAAATAGCCAGCGTGTTTTTTTTACCTGTCAAAAAAAAAATATCAGATAGAAATGTCTAACATTTCTATCAGGAATTTATGGCTAGTGTAATCACAGCGTAAGATTTCAAGGCACCCAAAGGTACCGAAAAAATATATCTAAAAAGGAAACAGCAAAGCAATTTTTTTTTTGTATTTTTACCCTGAAAACATGAAAACGATATCGTTTTAAACGAATCTTACTTGCGGTTTACACTATAGACTTTTTCTTAGACAGAACATATGTTCTGTCTACGAAATGTCAAGTGTAAACCAGACAGGATTTCTGTCCCGACAGAAAAATCACGATTTTTCTCTAGACAACTTTTCAGATTTTTTTGTAGATTTTTTTTGACATTTGTTAATTTGCAAATGGCGATATTTGATAAAAATGTAATATTTGATCCTGAAATTTAAAATTTAATAACTTTGGGGTGATTATTTGGCGGAAAAAAATAGTTTACTACTAAATAAATAAAAGATACATATTATTGAGGTGTGAACAACTATATTATTAAAAATATTTTTATTTTAATATTTTTATAGCTAATTGTTTTCTTGGTGACGACATGATTAAAATGAAATGTTAGACTGAAATATCTGACATCAAATAGCCAGCGTGTTTTTTTTACTTGTCAAAAAAAAAATCAGATAGAAATGTCTAACATTTCTATCAGGAATTTATGGCTAGTGTAATCACAGCGTTAAACGATGCAAAAATGATGTTTGAAAAGGATATGCCAATAACACATTCATATTTTTGATACGTTAACCATGTTTTGTGTGAAGAAGTTTCATCTTTTACGGAACATAAACGATACGTTTTGTATATAAAAATAACTGTTTAGGAAAAATTTATGAGCATTTTAAGAAATTTAAATTTAAAGAAATTAAAAATCATGAGAAAAAAAATGTATAAAAGAATTTAAAAATTAAAAATAGAATTAATCAAATTTGTAAAGTGAAATGAATGATAAACAGTTCGCTCGCTTTTGTTTCAAAAACAATCTTATGGCTTAAATTTAAAAAAATATGTTCTCTTCAAGAACATATTTTTTCAACTGGAGAATGGGAGGTGTATAAATACACTGCATTATCTTTAACTAAGTTGACCATGCGTCTATTCAGACCTTTACGAACATGCGTCTAATCAGGCATTTAAGTAATAAAGTCTAAACGTGCCTAAACTTAGTCCTCAAAAAGCTTCCAAAATTAAGGTTGTATTGGTGAATTGCATGGAAACTAATAAACTAATCCATTTTACCTGCAATCCATATAATTTCAATGTAACGGTATTGAAATTATATGGCATAGGCCCGTTTTTGCTGAATTGCAGAAATTAAATCCCATAAAAGCGGTGCAAATCCATCGATTGTTTGTCATTCAATTCACTTACTTCACCCCACCAGTGGTAAGGAGTAAATTAGAAAAAAAAAAGATATTGAAAGTTATAAGTAGAATTAAAAATAATAAATAAAGTAATAAAGTAAAATATTAAAGCATAGTATAAAAATAAGAGTTTTAATTAATCATCAGTGGAGTAATCACTAGGAAGATATAAGATTTAACACTGATATTTATCTTCTCTTAACAATGTTTTTCAAAATCCAGCATGGTAATTCCAGGTGCTCTAAGATGTATACACTCTTGACCTTAAGGCTTATTATTCCTGTTCCTTCTAGTGTTATTTTATATGTTCGTCCTGTGCAAATACTTATCAAAATATTACTGTGAGGGAAAATATATAACCAAGTATTCGGAGCTTTCGCATCATACCAATCTTTTCTGGAAAAAGGATCTATTACCTTTTTCTTACCACCTTTTTTGCCACCCTTCGATTAACCTTTATTTTTTAATAAATAACAATAATTAGATGCTCTAGCTAGAACATAAAAAAAACAATCTTCGGAAACTAAGCTGCTCATTTGGAATCCACTGCAAAGAAAGGTTGTAACAAAATTTCTATGTTAAAATTTTCTAAACTAAAACTTTCATAAATTTTCAAAAATGTTAATAATTTGCAAAAATTTTAAATATAACTTAATTTCTTAAAAATAAGTCAATGTACGAATTTTTACTTGTATAATATTGGTTATTATACAAGTGCTAAAAAGTTACATATTAAGAAAGATGGTGTGTAGGAATCTATAACATCACCATTGGGTTAAAAAATTCCAAAAACAATACTGAACCGACGATATGTTCAGTAATATCAGTTCACCAATTAGTGGATTTTACATCTAATTTAAGAATATTAAATAATATATAATATATTTAAGAATATCAAATCGCTTTCGAAATTACAAAATCAAATTTGTTTAAATAATAAGTTTTATTTGCACATTTATTGGTAATTTACGGTCATATAATAAATTGAATCAATAAACAAACTTCACAATATCATTCAAATATTTTAAATTATTCAGGAATCTCCATTACCGTTTCGCCACCGATGAGATCATTAGAATTATCAGAATGCACGCCATCGTCCTCAAAATCGAAATCATCATCATAAAAATCAGTCATATCCAGCTGAAATAAAAAAATTTGATAAGTTAGTTTTTTTTAAATATTTAACCAAGTATTTTTAAATATTTAAATCAGACTTAGACTACATCAGCTAGTGCTCATTAAACCCCCCGCGGTGGCCACTAGATACGGGTACGAAAACAATTTTTCATACCCGAACCAATTAATCAGTGCGAATTTCGAATAACGCGACGATTCGAGAGATTTATCCTACGTAGCTCATTAAAACTTGCTACTGAAATGACGGAAAGATGTTAGTAAGTATCTAACTTTTGTTAGAGAACCTAAAATTGGGTCCCCGTGATCAGAAAGCTAAGTTGCACTTTTAAACCAAAAACAAACAAAAGCTGCTTCAGACAAACCTGAAATATCCAACACACCTTTGTTTCGGATAGTTTCCATATTGACACATACCGTTCGCATTACTCAAGGGAATTTATTGTCATTAAATAATTTTTATGTGTGATTCAATTATTTGGAATCCACACTCCTTCAAAAATACGTCCAAATATTTGTAGTGCACTAAATACAACATCACTTATCTTGTTAGTTATTAACATAAAATTTGTGAGAGGATATTCCTAGTAGATCAGAAAAAGCAATACAAATCAAAGTTAAGGAAGCAGGAGAAGTTTTATGTATTGGAAAAGTTTTAGGGAATGGAATATATGTCGGTATTAGTATCGGTACAGTAAAAATGGTAAAGTATGCGTAGCCATTATGAACATTAGTGAAAAGACAAAGGCTATTCCAAAATTCGATTTACAGATTCATTCGTTTCAAAATTATAAGATCCATCAGTTATACAAGTCTGCCACAGACAATACAAGAAATAGTAAAGAGATAATAAGTAAAACAGATGAGGCAATTTTTCATATTAGACATCTGTTTGATCCAGTATAGTATTTCAGTACGATTTATATTTTAATCATACAATTAAGTACAATTAGGATCGAATTTACTTTAAATTCATACATAGATTTTTATTTGGAAGGGAATGTAAAGGGAGAAGAACAGATTTTATTTATGAATATAATCAAAAGAATCAAATTGAAATAATAGATTAAGTAGAAACAATAATTCGTGAAATAATTAACTTGAACACATAAAATGTAAAAAAAAAACACTTAAAATGTAAAAAATGTTTAAATACTTGTAAACTAATTAAAAAAAAAAAAATGGAAATTATAAAGTATATATCATTATAAAAAAAAATTATTAATATGCATAGTTATTATAGATGATTAGAAAGAAGAACTTTTTTTAAATACTTGTAATAAGTACACAAATGGCAAAATTATGAAAAAAATGAAAAACACTAAGTTGCATACATTAGTTTCCCATGAACGTACTAAACCTACCAACTACAAATTTCTGGAGTATCAACTAGATAACTAAATGAAACTGTGTATGTGTATCATTGAAATTGGGCGAAACTTACTGTATGATATAGAGAGCGTTGAACTTATGAAAAATAATTACGGATTTTTACATGTACCCACTAAACTACCGACTTTAAATTTTACAGGCGCCAAGTACATACGAAAACTATCATATGTACCAAAATTATTAGATAATAATTACTACATATATGCTCTAGACTAGAGCATACGAAACTTTAATCGGAAATTTTATCATGGACCCCTGAAGTTACAGACCTGTATGTAGGTAGGCTTGTGCACAATCATGATACCAACCTACGTGCCAAATTGTAGAACAAAAACCCATAGGTTCCCAGATTAATGGGGAAATCTAACATGGTCCCACTGAAAGTATCGATCTCATCTTGTAAAGGCACTACGATGAAGTCTGACGAGCGGTTGTAGAAGATGTTGATGCGCACATGAAATGCGCATGCGTACGCCCCCCTCGACCACGATGATCTGTTAGAGCCTGTGTGCCAAATTTCATTAAAATCTGACGAGCGGTTGTAGAAGATGTTGCTGCGCACATAAAATACGACACTTTTTTTTTTAATTTCGGACTCTCCGACCTCGGAAACGCATAGAAAAAATTTTTGAACCTTCTCAAGGTCTCCAAATTTCAGCGAAATTTTTTTTCCCACCATCCAACCCATCACCAGACTTCATAGTTATTCCATAACTAGTCGTAAAACGAATGATCTAAATTAAATTTATTTTTAAAATGTAATTTTCAGCACAATTTTCGGAATATATTATTATTTTTATTACCGCATAATTGAACATTTTATTCGTTGCATAATTTAACATTAACAAGTATATTTGTGAACATTAATAATATAATAATAATATTCCTAATTTTACAGTTCTGAAAACGTAAAACTGTGTTATTTTTATACCAACCTGTAATTCCTGTGACGTTGTTTTTGCTGTTGGTTTTAAGCAATAATCTTCTAAAGTAGTTGGAACTGTTATTCCTTCTTGTTCTGCTTCTCTTTTGGCAGCTAGAGCTTGTTTCCTTTACGAAATATAACACTAATAACACTAATATTTTTAACAAGATTTATTTTTGTTTTACCTTATAATGTTAGGATATTCGTTGTCGCTGCCTTGAGAATCTTTCCACCTCCTATACATCACTGAAGCATCTACATTAGCTGGCGAAAATGTATTTGGTTCATTCAAGAGCGAAATCACTGATAGTAATATAGTTCGAACATTTTGTGTTGGATTCCAGCGTTCGCAAGGCAACTCCCCACTTTGAGGATCATCAACAGGCGGATGTAGTATAGATATGCATAAGTCTCCATTCTATAAATAAATAAATTCAGAAAAATTATAGTTATAAAATTGATTCAAAAACTGCAATTCAATCCAGAGTAATAATATAATGATTACATTTATAATATATAATTATTATAACTATTTTATTTGTTAAAACTATTTCTGAGAGTCCTTCAAGAACAAATATATAAAAAATTAGAAATTGATATAAGTGACAAACAGTTCGCTTTAGGATGTATGTTTACTGAAAAATAAAGATTAACTCCAAATAATGTTGACCAACATCCGTAACGGGTAGGAACAAAACAGAGGATTACTGTTTTAAAAATTTTAATTTTTATTTAAGAGATATTTATATTTTACTTACTTCGTATACGTTCGGATGCCATACTTTCGTTAAAAAACGTATTGAAGGTGGTGAATATGGATAATCTTGCGGAAACTTCATATGTGCCTGAAATGGTATAAAAAATTTATAAAATATAAATTAAGTTTCTGAAATAATTTATATATTTTTTCTGAAATGCATGTATAATGGACCATAACTGACCAAATGGTAATACTAAAACCGAAATCTTCCTAATTTTCAATATATTGTGATATTAAATATATATTTATTAGAAAACATTGTGAGGATCTGACGGACTCTTGACATAATGATTCGAACATAGGAAGTGGAAAGTAGACGTCAAGATTAACCTGAACAATGGAGTTTAGCTACTGAAGTCTCTATGTAGATTACTTAGTTACTAAGGCAAGACAAGGTGGACGCAGTAGTCTTTTTACACTACCGGATGAGATACATAAATGAAGACCAACACCGGAACTAATAACTTTAGTTATTAGAGATAATACAAGGTGCACTAAAGCTACTGTTATGTTTTATCTTGCCATAACATAAAATTACTTACGATTGTCAATGTTAATTTTATTTTTCTTTAAAGTAATTAATTAAAACTCTAAGATATTTGACCTTAATTTTCGTAAGTCTAACCTTTGTATATAAAATTTCGCCACTAGCGCTATAGCCGCCAGAGTTCTTGTTAGTTTTTTGTTGTCTAAATAAAATGAATGAAAAAAAATTAAAAATTCCAATTCATTATATAGAATGTATATATATGTACAAAGGTCTAAAAAAAAATCAGGCCTCATTATTTTCGTTCAATTACCTGTTGTTTTTTATATTTTTATTTTACTTAATGAAAAACTCCACATGAATCAACTGTTATGGCACTGGACAGAAAACTGCCATGGAAGTCACCTGAACAAAAAGTTAAATGAACTAAATATTAAATATAGAAAACTTCAATAATTAATTGATTACAACTTAGTTATATACAACAAAGTGCTACTCTACAATCAAATCCTTAAACCGGTCTGGTTGTATGGCATTCAGTTATGTGGATGCGCAAGCAAGTATCATATCCATCTATTCAGAGGTTTTAAAATAAAGTATTGCGAAATATGATTCGAGCCCGTGATTTATGAGAAATAGTGATCTATAGTTGATTAGCAAGAATAATGATCAACAAGATTGAGGCATTTGTGAAACTAATCAAAATATAGCAACTAAGACGATTTATTGCTATAGTAAATTTGTATATGCGTCTCATCCTTAATGCCGTGGAAACATAAGACCGGCTTCAATGTTTAATAAAGGGCAATAAAAAACCCGATAATACTTCAAAACAGCAAACATTGCTCTTGCCATTGAAGTTTTTACGAGGCAGTTGGAACAGTTCTACACCGAATGAAAGTGGCGAATGCAATCCATTAGGATTTTTTTCACGCAAAATCAACAATGATCTGTTAAAATATTCTAGTTATGATAGAGAATTGTTAGCAATACATGAAGGAATTAAATATTTCAGGCACATGTTACAAGGTAGAAATTTTACAATTTTCACTGACCACAAGCCATTAACTTTCGCTTTCTATCAAAAATCTAACAAAGCATCACTAAGGCAGCCACGTCATTTGATTTTATAAGCCAATTTTCAACAAAAATTCATCACGTAAGTGGCAACAACAACATCGTACCAGAATTGCTTTCTAGAATTCAACAAATAAATTCAAAAGAAATCGATTATGAGCAGCTAGCAAAAAGTCAAGAATTAGATGATGAAGAAGTACCATCACTTTCAGCCGAAATACCTAACAAGAAAAATATATATCAACAACCATCACTAAATGACGAACCTGAAAATAAGAGCACAAGTTCCGGTCGACGAATAAAACTACCAGGTTGTGTAACTTGAAGAAATGGATTAATATGCATGTCAACTCACAGTCTACTAAAGGCAGTGATATCAAAAGACAAAAGAAAATCAATGTTAACACCCATTATTATGGATAGGTACGACAAAAAGAAGATTTATCTTTATTTGTTGAGATTCTTGCAGTATATTTATAATAATGAATACTTGTTTTAAAAATTTAGATAGTGATGAATTTAATGTTGTGAAAATTATAGACTGTTGCGTTTGTAAAATAAAATTTCATAATGATAATGTATTTATATCGGAGAATTTGCAAAAAACCCTAATTAATCGTAAATCGAACATTTTATGGCGATGTTATTACTGAGCTAACTGTGATATCACTAGTATAATAGAAAAACTAGACTTCTCTTAGGCAGATTTTCTACTGCTGAAGGAAACTTTATCCTACAATATATGTTTTTCAAATTCAAGTATTCAAGTGGAAAGTCAGCTAATAACATTCTTGCTAATAAAAATTAATTATATTGACCTCAATACCACTTTTTGTGAAAGTCATAACAATTCTAATGTTATGGTTGTTAATAATAATTCTCCTAAGAATCTAAAAACTTTAAATCAGAATTTAAATACGTGAAACTCTCAATTGAATTCTGTTGATATGGTACAGGGTGGTTCATCTGCTGTTGCAATCTTTTACAATCACCATTGATTGGCATTGACCAATTAGCTGCAAGTGCAGTATTGTATTAAAATAATTACCGCGACGAGTGTTCTGCAGTGGGATTTACCATAACCTACTAATAGCTTTGGATTTACTAAATGTTTCTGCATAAGTGTATTGTTTATCTTTACCTTATGCAACTTTATGTCCATTATGAATCCAATATAAAATGTGTAGTTAACAAATTAATTTAATTTCCTAAAATCATTACTTTAAAATAACCTCCTTGATACAACGTCTCTGGTGGTCCAAAAATTGCTACTTCCCATTCAAATAAATTTTCTTCATTCAAAAGCTTGACCCGAAATCCTTCCACTGGTTCTTGTTGCAAACTCTTATATTCTAACAATAGAGCTCTTACAGCTGAACTGTTTGGGGTTGACATATTTTTTTTCATACTGTTGACGTCCAATGCATATTAGAATTATTTAACTTTAAATAAAAACTTTATTACCGATACTATGTCTGAAGTATTAATTAAGTTAGAGTTATGTATTGTTAACAATTTAAGTTTTATAAGCAACGAGCATTGTCATTGTCATTTAGAACTAACGTCATGTAGTAGCCTGTACAATTACCGTAAGCCCAATAAGTGAATTCGCTTTTAGCGAACAAATGATGAAACTCGTTTACCATATATGTAATTCAAAATGATGTTATTTTTTCACACCCCTGAAAACAAGAAGTATCGTTTACGATTCGTAAAAGAAATAACTTCCTCATACAAAACATCTTTTACGAATCGTTTAGGTGTATCGTTTTTATATCGTTAACGATTCACCAGTCACATGATAATTGAAATCAAAAACGAAGTTTGGTGTATGTATTGGTACTTCATTTCAATTCCGTTTTGGTGAATCATTAATGATACGTATTTAGCGTAATGTTTGCGAATCTCTTTTAACGAATCCATTAAGAATCTTTTTAGGCGAAAAGTGAAATATTGATTTTGGAAAATGGATTAAAAAATAAAAATAAATTTTTAAATTTAATTATTTTAATTTATACATATATATATGTATATTATTTTATTGATATAATTTTTAAATTTAATATAATATTGTTAATATAAAAATCACATTGTTGTTTTCTTGATAAAGGCTTATGTTTGTTGATATAACTTGTTACTGGAGCATCCAAATATATCATCTTCAGTAGTGTTCCTAGACACCATAATATTTTCTCCGATTCATTTTTTCTCCTATAATATTAATAATAATTAATTATTTTAATTTGTTATGAAATTTAAATTATACTTACTTCATTTTTTTTCCACGTACGTGTTGATTGTTAACTACAAAATTTTAAAAATGGCTCATTCTTTGTTTGTTATTAAAAATGGCTGATTTTTTGTTTTGCTAAAATTTACTAAATACACATTTTACGAAACAAAAATATATCGTTTTCGATTCACCTTTAGTGAAGAGTTTTCAATTCTCTATAATATACAAATACTTATATATGTGTTAGTACAACTTCACTTTCAAATATCTTTTTTAAATCATTTACGTATCGTTTTAGGTGAACTTCGTTTCTAAGATTAAAGGGACAAAGTATTTTATTGAAAATATATGTATGCCTTTATTGTCCTTTAAGCAAATACGAATTCGCTTTTTACGAACCCAAATAGAACCGCTTCTGAATTGCCATTTTATATACCCAATTAAAAAAAAAATATTCTGTCTTTGCAACATTAGTTCGCAGCCATGCCGTCTTTTGATCGCTTTTAGCGAACATTGTTGGCGTTATGACAGTTACTTTTTTTCAGGCTAGTTTTTTACGATAAATCCTAGCCGGGAATAAAAGAGATAGATAGTTTTCGCAAGACAGAGATAGTATAATTTTGAATAATAAAATATAGATATAAAAAAAATATATTTTTTTTATATATATTTGAAAATTATAAATATAAATTTTTGACCGAATAAAAAAAAATAACAAAAACTTATGTTCAACATTTCAAAAATTATATATTTTAAATTAAATTTTTTCAATTCCGTCAAAAATTTGTAATTATTGTAATGATTTTATACTACATTCTGTATCAAATAAACTCCAAGTTTTGGGCTATAAATAGCTATTATTTATAATAAATAGTATTATTTGATCCAGAAAATTTTGATAAATATAAAATGGTTTTTGGTTCCTAAAAAGAATATTGTAGTGCTTAATCAATACAAGATATTGATGTCTTTCCACCTTTTTCATCAATAACAACTACATAAATAAAAAACGTATAATTAATACATAAAGTTTTATATATATGTATATATATTTATATTTTCAAACTTATATTCGTTAAAATTTAAAACTAAATAATACTCAATATTATATACAATAAATTTCATTTCACAGCATTTTGTCTTATAATGACACAAAAAATTTGTATTCCATTTTATTGGGAATAAAATTTAATTATTATTTCAATAATAATTATTATTTCAGTCTATCCTTATTTAAACCTTTGATAATATAATTTACAGGATATGCTATAACAACTATAAAGTGAAGTCATTTTCTGTGGGGGGAAGACTGAAATTTGGTGAAAGCTCTTGACAACTGTCAATTATAATTTTATAGGGACGGCGTCAGAGAAGTTTTGAAAAGCTTTTTACAAATTTGGAAAAAGCTTTTTCTATACTGAAATAATTGTATCTGAAATAAATATGTTTTTTATTAATTATAATTAAAATAAGATATTTATATTAGGTATATAAAATTCGTTTATTATGGATTTTTTTTTTAATATTCAAAGAAATTGAATGAAATTTAATAAAATTCTTACATTTCCATAAATAAAATAAGTTTTTAGAATTTCTGCGATACGCAATAATCCTCTTCTATTAAATTTACAGCTAAAAGCCATTTAATTTTTATTTCCATATCTTGAGGAAATCTAAAATATATAATTTACTACGCTTCATATCAATTTTATCCTCACTACAACCCTGTCTGAAAAATATTTGCAAATGAAAGCTCTTTAAAACAGCTGATTTCGAGCAAGATTTTGACAATTTTGACAATTCGTGCGAGATTTTGCTCACTCGTTAGTGATTTTGACAACTAAATAGCTTTTAAAAACGACTTCACAGCTTGTAGGTGCAAATTAGTTCTATAGCGTATCCTGTAAATTATATTATCAAAGATTTAAACCTATGATTTAAACCAATGCATAACAAATTATACAATTCCGTCAAAAATTTGTAATTATTTTCTGAAATGTCAAAAAAAAAGTTTCTACAGGCTAAAAAGAATATAATTGGATTATTTTTCTTTTTTGTCGCGTTCAATTTACGGTAAATCCATAGTTGGCAACAAATTTGTAGCTTCTATTTACGATAAAGCTTTGATAAAGAGCTCTATAGTGCATCACTCACTCTAGTATAATTTTTCTATGATTTTTTTTTCTCTCTTTCTAAGTTCATATAAAGTCTGAAAACTAGCTTGAAAAAAAGCAACTGTCATAACGCTATAATGCCGGTATGACATTGTATTGTAAATTTGATATTTTTCAGAAAATATCCATTTAGAGCGAGAGGTAAAATTTCGTATATTACAAAATATATGAGTGCGAGTAACAAGCTATATTGTAAACAAACCATTTCTGTCAAAAAAAAAATCCAAAAAAAAACCGAAAAATTTCTATGTCGCTAATGATTTGCCGCTGTGTAGCCATTTCTGTCCAAAAAAAACCAAAAAATTTTAGTTTTTTTTTGACAAATCGAGCAATTTTTAGATTTTATTTATTTTTTTGGTTGCTGTGTTGTGAAAATATAAAAATAAAAATGACAGTTTTAATTGTAGCTACTTATTATTTAAATATTTTCAATTAAAAAATTGTTTTTTCATATGGTTGTAAATATTTTTTGCCGCCATATTATATAAAAATTTAAATTTTGAATCCATAATTTATTTCAAAATAAAAAAAATAAAAAATATCTTTGACAGAATAAAAAAAAAAAATATATTTGACAAAATTAATACGATACTATAGTTGTCTATCATTGAAATTATATTTCTGTTTTAGTCGCACAAATAGATATTTTTTGGTTTTTTTTTGGGTTTTTTTAATCCACTGTCATACGGCCATAATATATTGTAAAAACCCTTCATTTGAAATAAACGTAGAGGTAGAGGCACTTGTATTTTTAGATAAATAAAAAATATTAATAAAGTTTGTAAGAATATTTATGCCTTCAAATTAAAATAATCATTTCTAGTAAATAGAAAATTATGTTAAATAATTGTAATTACATATATTTATTTTTGATATATAAAATATAAAACTTTAATTTCTTTCTATAAAATTAGTTCGTATGAAACGAAAATAACGTTCCATAATCGCACCAGTTTGCGTTATATTTTTACACAGTTTTTTTTCGGGTTGCGTACGTAATCCTACTAAAAATATCCCGATTCTAAAATCCCGATTCCAAAATCGCAAAAAAAAAAATCCCGAAAAAAAAATCCTGAAAAAAAAAATCCCGAATTTCAAAACCCCGAATGGCTGTGCAATTTTTGGTCTTAAAAATCGCGCGATTTTTAAGACCAAAAATTGCACAGCCATTCGGAGTTTTTAAAATTCACACACTAATGGTGTTACACGAATTGAGAAAATCATTATTGCCTGAAATAAACTGGATTTTGAAATATTAACCGTAATTCAAAAATTAATTATTTTTGGTAAACAAGTGTAGACTTTTATAAATCCTTTTAAATTAAGAAATTGCTATAAAAATTCATGTTAGAATTGGGAGTGGTCCGAAATGTCAAAATCCTTCATTTTTATAAATCCCGAAAATGAAAATACCGAAAATAAATATTCTACAAAAAAAAAAACCCAAAAAAAAAAATCTTTTAAAAAAAATCCCGAAAATCCCGAAAAATTTTGTGCTGCCCAGAATTTTTTGCTGCCTTCAACGTGGTGCAGTTTTTTAGTTCCTCTTTATTGTATTTTTATTATTTTTTTTATATATTTTTGTTCTAGATTTTGTTTTTTTTTCTTGTATTTTTTAACCTTTTTTTAAATTATTATCAAAGAAAATTCATTTTAATACTACATAAGATATATTTAATTCATTTAAAAATAAAAATGTACATAATATATAAAAATACATTTAATAATAATAGTAAAATAAATATGTACATAATAATGGCATTGAATACAATTAGAGTTGCATTGCAGACAATAAAAAGTACAAGTAAAAAATAATAAAATTCTAATATGAATTTTTATAGCAATTTCTTAACTTAAAAGGATTTATAAAAGTCTACACTTGTTTACCAAAAATAATTAATTTTTGAATTACGGTTAATATTTCAAAATCCAGTTTATTTCAGGCAATAATGATTTTCTCAATTCGTGTAACACCATTAGCATAAATTAATAAATACATATAGATGTATTTGAAATGAATTTTTGGTATTTAATTACTAATGTCTATAATAGGTGACACTACTAGTACCAAATTGATAATTTTAGCAATGACAAAAACTGCTAATACCGTAAATAACAAAGGGAAAAAAATGTGTGTAATAAAATTCTGAAAATTTGTTACAGAAGAAAATGCATAGAGAGAAAAAGAAAAATAAGCTAAAAAAATTTTTAGTTTTATGAAAAAATGAAAAATGTTGTGTGGTATGTTGTATGGTATGTATGGTTGTATGTATCTCATCTTAGGAAAACAAAAAAAAAATTTTGTGAAACACATTATTTTTATTTATTTATAATATTTTTTTTCTATTATATTTTAATGCATATTATTAAGGCATAAATGTGATTTGAATTTTTACATAATTTGATTTGAATATTTACCAATTATATTTGTATCAATAGTATTTATTGTTATTGGTTGTTGTTATTAATCAAGTGGTAATGTTGATGATTGTTAATCTTAATGTTTTAATTTAGGTTCGGTACAAATCTTCGATTAGTGAACAAAATAAAATATAAGGTCAGTGAAAAGTAATTACATAAATTAATAAATACATATAGATGTATTTGAAATGAATTTTTGGTATTTAATTACTAATGTCTATAATAGGTGACACTACTAGTACCAAATTGATAATTTTAGCAATGACAAAAACTGCTAATACCGTAAATAACAAAGGGAAAAAAATGTGTGTAATAAAATTCTGAAAATTTGTTACAGAAGAAAATGCATAGAGAGAAAAAGAAAAATAAGCTAAAAAAATTTTTAGTTTTATGAAAAAATGAAAAATGTTGTGTGGTATGTTGTATGGTATGTATGGTTGTATGTATCTCATCTTAGGAAAACAAAAAAAAAATTTTGTGAAACACATTATTTTTATTTATTTATAATATTTTTTTTCTATTATATTTTAATGCATATTATTAAGGCATAAATGTGATTTGAATTTTTACATAATTTGATTTGAATATTTACCAATTATATTTGTATCAATAGTATTTATTGTTATTGGTTGTTGTTATTAATCAAGTGGTAATGTTGATGATTGTTAATCTTAATGTTTTAATTTAGGTTCGGTACAAATCTTCGATTAGTGAACAAAATAAAATATAAGGTCAGTGAAAAGTAATTAGTTGTACACAGTAGAATCCTCGGAAATAAAACCACTCAACTTTAAAATCGTTATAAATATTTAATTGGTTTTATATACATACCTATATAATTATAATGATTTAGTATTATTATAAGTAAAATTTTTGCTACTGTAATTTAATTTATTGGTTTAATGTAGCAATTTTATTTATTTATTTATGATATATAATTATTATTTGTTCATTTTAATTTGTAGTGGACTGTATTTTGTTTTAATTTGAATGAAAAAAAATATAATAAAATGATTGTGGTAAATAATTGGTTTTAATAATGTAATTTAATGTTTTTTAGCTTCTTTTTTTTCTTTATTTAAAATAGATAGAATTTAATATAATTTAATATAGAATTTAAGATATTATATTTATTATATTTTTTAATGAGAAGGAATGACAGGGTGGTTCCTGAACAATGGTATAATTATAGCAGATGATTTCTGTTTCTGGATTTATATTTACAGCATCAATATGTTCTTTGTGTTGTTGATTTCTCTGAGCAGCATCATTTCTAATTGTCCTCAATTTATCATCATATTAATTGTATCACAGTTCGCTTTATACCAAAATTAAAATTGTAGTATAAAAATAATTGAAATTACTAAAAATAAATAAATTTATTTCATTTTTAAAAAACATGAAATAGGGTTAAACTTGATTGATTAAAAAATAGTGTGGTTCATTGTTTTAAATTTTAAAAATGTTTTATTTTTTTAAAGTACATATGATAAAAATGGATATGATCAAAAAAATGATATCCCTGTACAAAAATTTGTAGTTGCTAGTATGTATTCATTTTTAATCATCCAATAAATTG
Organism: Rhamphomyia laevipes; assembly: GCA_963920725.1. Classification (NCBI taxonomy): domain Eukaryota; kingdom Metazoa; phylum Arthropoda; class Insecta; order Diptera; family Empididae; genus Rhamphomyia; species Rhamphomyia laevipes. Next base: position 24,567,058 of record OY987259.1, on the reverse strand, counting down.
CACTAAAATGTAATAAATAAAAAGTATATTTTCACTTACCTATAAAATAACAAAATAAATGGATTTCATAAAAAATACTCGAAAAACGCACAAATCACAATATAATACCCAAAACAGAAAATTACAAAAATTCTAAAATATTTTTTTTGAATAAATTTTGAATAAGCAACAAAATTTTACTCTTTCCCGCAAACCGCAAGACCGTAAAATAATACGATTATACGAAATAAAAACAACAACAAAATAACACATGCCATTAGAATCATTACGATATTTAATATCGATATAAAATAGGTGTGTGTATTTATTTAGCAAAGATCGAAACCGTTTGTTATATCTTTGCTATGTACGCTGGTTTTTCAGAATTTGTACGCTGGTTTTAAAGAAAAAAGAAACACTTTTTTTTCACAGTGGGATACATCTATATATTAATTAATTTATGCCATTAGTGTGTGAATTTTAAAAACCCCGAATGGCTGTGCAATTTTTGGTCTTAAAAATCGCGCGATTTTTATGACCAAAAATTGCACAGCCATTCGGGATTTTGAAATTCGGGATTTTTTTTTTCGGGATTTTTTTTTTCAGGATTTTTTTTCGGGATTTTTTTTTTTGCGATTTTGGAATCGGGATTTTAGAATCGGGATAATTTTAGTAGGATTACGTACCCAACCCGTTAGAATTTTATTATTTTTTACTTGTACTTTTTATTGTCTGCAATGCAACTCTAATTGTATTCAATGCCATTATTATGTACATATTTATTTTACTATTATTACTAAATATATTGGGTTGGGTACGTAATCCTACTAAAAATATCCCGATTCTAAAATCCCGATTCCAAAATCGCAAAAAAAAAAATCTCGAAAAAAAAATCCTGAAAAAAAAATCCCGAAAAAAAAAATCCCGAATTTCAAAATCCCGAATGGCTGTGCAATTTTAGGTCTTAAAAATCGCGCGATTTTTAAGGGGAGTGGTCCGAAATCCAGCTGAAAAAATCCCGAAATGTCAAAATCCTTCATTTTTATAAATCCCGAAAATGAAAATACCGAAAATAAATATTCTACAAAAAAAAACCCAAAAAAAAAAATCTTTTAAAAAAAATCCCGAAAAATCCCGAAAAATTTTGTGCTGGCCAGAATTTTTTGCTGCCTTAAACGTGGTGCAGTTTTTTAGTTCCTGTTTATTGTATTTTTATTAATTTTTTTTATATATATTTTTGTTCTAGATTTTGTTTTTTTTTCTTGTATTTTTTAACCTTTTTTTAAATTATTATCAAAGAAAATTCATTTTAATACTACATAAGATATATTTAATTCATTTAAAAATAAAAATGTACATAATATATAAAAATACATTTAGTAATAATAGTAAAATAAATATGTACATAATTATGGCATTGAATACAATTAGAGTTGCATTGCAGACAATAAAAAGTACAAGTAAAAAATAATAAAATTCTAACATGAATTTTTATAGCAATTTCTTAATTTAAAAGGATTTATAATTTAAAAGGGTTAATATTTCAAAATCCAGTTTATTTCAGGCAATAATGATTTTCTCAATTCGTGTAACACCATTAGTGTGTGAATTTTAAAAACCCCGAATGGCTGTGCAATTTTTGGTCTTAAAAATCGCGCGATTTTTAAGACCTAAAATTGCACAGCCATTCGGGATTTTGAAATTCGGGATTTTTTTTTTCGGGATTTTTTTTTTCAGGATTTTTTTTTCGAGATTTTTTTTTTTGCGATTTTGGAATCGGGATTTTAGAATCGGGATAATTTTAGTAGGATTACGTACCCAACCCGTTAGAATTTGATTATTTTTTACTTGTACTTTTTATTGTCTGCAATGCAACTCTAATTGTATTCAATGCCATTATTATGTACATATTTATTTTACTATTATTACTAAATGTATTTTTATATATTATGTACATTTTTATTTTTAAATGAATTAAATATATCTTATGTAGTATTAAAATGAATTTTCTTTGATAATAATTTAAAAAAAGGTTAAAAAATACAAGAAAAAAAAAACAAAATCTAGAACAAAAATATATAAAAAAAATTAATAAAAATATAATAAAGAGGAACTAAAAAACTGCACCACGTTTAAGGCAGCAAAAAATTCTGGCCAGCACAAAATTTTTCGGGATTTTCGGGATTTTTCGGGATTTTTTTTAAAAGATTTTTTTTTTGGGTTTTTTTTTTGTAGAATATTTATTTTCGGTATTTTCATTTTCGGGATTTATAAAAATGAAGGATTTTGACATTTCGGGATTTTTTCAGCTGGATTTCGGACCACTCCCAATTCAAATAATTGAGGCAGTTCAACATAGAGTTGTATTGTAAGGTTTCACTTCGGGTCTATTCTTTCAACTTACCTCCTTACGTTGACCCTCTCAAACTTATTGATTTGCAAACTCTTTAGAGGCGTCGGAAAAATTAACTGATATTATGTTTGTGAACCATATGTCATTATATATTTAAAATTTAAATAGTTTTACTTTTTTGGTTTTTCACGATTTATTATTAATTTATTTGTTTTTATATGAATGTATATGTATATTTTACTTTTTGGCAAATAGTTTTTCATGATTTTTTATAGCAAACTGCTCTTCGGGACGCTTTTTTAATTAACTTTTTATTTTATTTATAATATTATTTATTTTATTTATTTATTTTTAATGAATTTTAAAACCACGAATTGGCGGGTGACAGTGGAGGGAAGTAGTAGCGTTCTTTTGAAAATTGTGAAGCATAAAGCTAGTGGTAATGTGATTTTGGACGAATTTCAGTTTTTTCTTAGCAAATATTTTTATTTGTAGACAGTTGATAGTACATGTCATACTTTTAGAACTACTTAAGTTCTTAAGCTTTTGTTGAATTTTAAATAACTTGCATTATCAGGCGACGACGCAGGTAAGTAGTAGCGAACTGCTATGTTCAAGCATTAAATCTTGTAATTTAATGCTGGATTCATAATTTCGTGCAATTTCTGTGGAACTAATTTTTGAAAAAGTTAATTTTTACGAATAGTATGAAATACTATGAAGTCTGGTGATGGGTTGGATGGTCAAAAAAAAAAGTTCGCTCAAAATTTTTTTCTAGGCGTTTCCGAGGTCGGGGAGTCCGAAAATGCAAAAAAAAAAAAGTGTCCGGGGGACGCGTACGCTTTTTATGTGCGCAGCAACATCTCCTAGAACCGCTTGTCCGATTTTAATGAAATTTGGCACACAGGCTCTAACATACCTCGCGCAGGTGCCGGTACAAGATGAGATCGATCCTTTCAGTGGGACCATGTTAGATTTCCCCATTTATGTGGCAACCTACGTGTTTTTGTTCTACGGGAAAATGTAAAAAAAAATTTCATGTCTCAGATTTGGATGAAATTTAAAACATAGGTTGGTATCATGATTGTCCACAAGCCTACCAAGATACAGGTCTGTAACTTCAGGGGGTCCCTGGTAAAATTTCCGATTAAAATTTCGTATACTCTAGAGCATATAGTAATTTTTATCTAATTAGCATAAATTTTGGTACATATGATAGTTTCCGTATTTACTTGGTGTCTGTAAAATTTGAAGTCAATACTTCAGTGGGTCCATGTAAAAATCCGTAATTACTTTTTATAAGTTCAACTATCTATATCTACCGTACCTTTCACCCAATTTCAATGATATTGAACACACAGTTTCATTTAGTTATCTATTTGATACTCCACAAATTTGTAGTTGGTAGGTACAGTACGTTCATGGGAAACTAATATATGAGCAACTTAGTTTCCGAAGAATATTTTCTTTATGCTCTACAGCTTGTAATTATTATCCGATTTCAATGAAATTTGGTACACAGGTTGAGTTCATGATTCTACATTGGTTGACCAAATTACAGGTTAGTAGGATTAGGGGGTCCATGTTAAATTTCCGATTTAATTTTTAATTTTTTTTTTTTCATATGTTCTACAGCATATAGTAATTGTTAACCGATTTCAAAGATATTTTATATATAGGCTAATTTTGGGATCTAGTTGGCTCTCCTGAAATTTGGAGACCTTCAGGGGGTTCCTAGAAAACAGTTTTAGTTTCCGAATTTTATATAATTACGTATTTTATAGCATGTAATTATTATCTGATTTTAATGAAATTTGGCACAAAGGTAGACCTTCTGATTATGCATGTTTTGGCCATGTTAGAAGTTAATACCTTCAGGGGGTCCATGCTAAAATTTCCGATTAATATTTCATATGTTCTAGAACATATGGTAAATGTTATTCAATTTCAATGAAATTTTGTACACAGGTTGGATTCGTGATTACGCATGTGTAGACTAAGGTAGAAGTTGGTAGCCTGAGGGGGTCCATGCTAAAATTTCCGATTAATATTTCATATGTTCTAGAACATATGGTAAATATTATTCAATTTCAATGAAATTTTGTACACAGGTTGGATTCGTGATTACGCATGTGTAGACTAAGGTAGAAGTTAGTAGCCTGAGGGGGTCCATGCTAAAATTTCCGATTAATATTTCATATGTTCTAGAACATATGGTAAATATTATTCAATTTCAATGAAATTTTGTACACAGGTTGGATTCGTGATTACGCATGTGTAGACTAAGGTAGAAGTTAGTAGCCTGAGGGGGTCCATGCTTAAATTTCCGATTAATATTTCATATGTTCTAGAACATATGGTAAATATTATTCAATTTCAATGAAATTTTGTACACAGGTTGGATTCGTGATTACGCATGTGTAGACTAAGGTAGAACTTAGTAGCCTGAGGGGGTCCATGCTAAAATTTCCGATTAATATTTCATATGTTCTAGAACATATGGTAAATATTATTCAATTTCAATGAAATTTTGTACACAGGTTGGATTCGTGATTACGCATATTTATACTTATTATAGTTATTTTAATAATATTATTTATTATTAAACAAATAAAAATATAAAATTAAATCAATAAATAATAAAGATGAGCAATTTTTGAAGAAACCACTGTTTGTTACAAAGATAATGTTAATTACAAAAAACTTTTGGACATAAATCGCTGTTAAACAACATACTATGAGTTATCTGCTCCCCCTAGTTAGCAGCTTTTTTTCTTTGTTTCGTCCGAAATCTGGTGGGAACAATTTTGTTTTGAAATTTTGTTTCACATTTTTGACACAATATTTGCAAATTTAGAATATTCTGAATTGTATTTTAATAGCACATATTTTTTTTTAAAGTAATAATTATTTTTGGAAATAGTAATTATTTTGATATTTATTTTGAGAGATTTGAAGTTTGAAAAATAAGTATTCCACAGAAAAGTTAAAATTGAATCAACTTTTTCAAAGAGTGGCTTATTTCAAATTTATATTGATTGTCCGCGCATGCTGTCCTTGCGTCGGACGATATGATTACTGCTTGTATTAAGGAGCTATTATCTTAATCTAATAACATTTGTTTGTTTTTCTGATGGAAACATCTAAGCTTAAGCCATAGCGGATATTAAAATTATTTCTCAGAATCTGAGATAGTGCAAAAATCAAACTTTATGTTTAAAGATTTTATTTTTGTATAGCCATACTAAAAATATCTCTCTTTAATCTTTATGCTTGCTTTCGTTGATCCAAACTAATTATCGGCCACTTTCTCGGGCACCCATTTTTTGACGCAAATATGGTGGATGGTGCTAGTGCCCGAGATAGATAACGACTAGATAGGTACTCAATTACTAATAAATGTTTTGTCCTAATTACGACATTTCAAATGCAATTTTTTTTTTTTACACAAAAGTTTTGTGTATCTTTTCAAATATTTTTAGCAAAAACGAAACGAAAAATTAAAACTTAGTAAAACAAACCGAGAAAACTAACTTACAGGAACAACTAAATCTCTTAAAGTTATTAAATTTTCATAAATTTTCAAATATCAATAAAATTAATTTTGGTAAAAATCCATATCTTAAAATATATATATAATTGTAATATTTGTGGCTATAGTTTTATTTTATTTACGTAAAAAAATCAATAATTTCATCTTCTGGATAAATATGCTACTATGTCTGAAAATATTTTTTTTTTTAAATTTAAGTTTTGATATTTTGAGATATAAATATATTTGGTTGTATTACCACTTTATTTACCCAGTTTGTCCCCACTAAATTGTTTTAGATTGGTTAGGTGAGCGAGCACCAACCACTCTTTGGAAATTCTCTTACTTAATACTAGTTTGCAGTTAATAACGCAAAGACGCGAATAACCATTTGCAGTTTAACAAAACATTTCTTTTACAAAAATAATCTTATTTTTAAAAATTAAATATAGATTGTCACCAAGATGTAAGTTTACTTGAACACATTATATATATTTTAAATGGTATTCGCGAGGTTAATATTTTATAATAAATATCATAAAAGTTGCAAGTGTAATTTTTTTAGAAAGTTTACGAAAATCATAGCATTAAAATGTTGCATAATTTAAAGTCATTTCTTGAAAGAAAATAATTAGTTAAGGTACTATGATATATAAAATTCCGCTGCACTACATTGTAAATTTGTGTATATTTTATTACTATAATATTATTCAGGTATTATTAACTTCAAATCAGTGTTTATATTTATATTACCTATAATACAACACAGTGTATAAAATTGTGAGGTGTAAAATAATGTGTATATGGTAGATTCTGTTTATTCTTTAACTATTGTTAACACCACACACTCTGATTCATACATATATATAAAATATAATTTTTAGTATAGCTTATGTCCATTACACAGTTAAAGCTTAAGCCTTCCCTAGAGCTTAAACTTATTTTAACTTATTTTCTGGTTTATCATTGCAATTTAAAGATCAGCCTTCATATTATTATAAATTCATAATTTTATTATAAAACACACATAAAAAAATAAAATCTACACGCAAACTAATTTACAAATGACAATGTAAAATTAAATTTTAAAATGAGCTGATTTAGTTTAATTCATATAACATTACTTTCAATTATCTTTCACAATAATTAAAATTTTGATTCAGAAACAAACTTTAAACTTAAAGGTAAGTTTAGGGAAAATTTTGAAACAAACTGAGCTTAAATTGCAAGCTTAAGCCACACAATCGGTTTATTTAAACTTGAGCTTAACCTATCACTGTGAAATTGGGCATTATTGTCATGCATATAATATTTAGTGAATATGAGTGTGTACGTGCTGCGAACATATTGTTAAAGAATGGACTATACAAAATACAACACTAAATTATACTTTGTGGTGGCTTTGAAGTTAAAAATTCCATTTTACTTAAAATACAGATATATTATTAGTACTGTGACTGCTATATCTATATGTACTTAAATTATGACTATGTGTAAAATTTATAGTTATAATTTCATATTTCGTACAACAATTATTTTGAACGAAATATACATTACGTATTTAATTATAGGCTTCATCTGCACAATATTATTAAGTGTTTAATACACTTTTCAAAACTTATGGTTATAATTTTAAGAAATCTAGATTAAATCTTAAATTTCGTTATACTTAGGATATTTTAAAACGGTGTAAAAATATTCACTAAAATTAGGTGCTCAAAATTTTTATGATTTTTATACCACATTATAATCCTATAAAATGTTTGAGGTTCTGTGGAAATTTATTGTATTATTTATTCCAAATTATTTTCTTTGCACAAAATCAATCTGAGATAGTCTACTACAAGCTTTCTAAAGGGAATATGTAAATGAATAAGTAAGTTTTACAACCCAAACTGTTGATAATCATCTATGAGTTTGAATTATTTTATAAATTTGCTAAGAAAATGAATATACATATAATCTTATTTTTGTAATAATGTAATTAAAAAATTATGTTTCATATATACACACCAATACAAACTATTTCTCGAAACAAGTTTTAAGTTTACAATTTACCATGAAAATAAATTAATTTTTCTTTCTTTTTTAGCTTGTTAAATTTTTTTAAACAAACATTCTCACAGTTTAACTTTAGTATGTATGCAATGGTATTTTCAGCTTATATTATTCATTTATTCGAACAATAAAATTAGAGTTAGAGTAAAATATACTTCCGAGATTTGAAAGACATTGACTTATTTTTTAAGTATTAGCAGAATAATTAATAGTATATGCTAAAATTACATGCAATATATAGATAATGACGACCTAAATATAACTAGTAACTAAAAAAATGAGTTTTTCTAATTTTTTCGAAGTCGGAGATTCTACATTATTATCTGAATTGAATCAAATTTGGCTAACAGGTTGGTTTCCTGATATATTTCGTTTCAGTAAAATTTTTGGACGGTATATAGATTCGGTGGGTCTATGTTAAAATACCGAATTATATTTGATATATTAGATGTTCTACACAATACTGTAATTGTTACCCGATTTGAATGACACTTGGCTAACTGGTTGGTTTTCTCATAAATAGTTATAATTTGGAGTCGATAGTTTGTGCGTTTATTTTTGGTAAACTAATATTATAGCCAATTTAGTTTCCCACGTGTACTTGATTATATATAGTCTAGTGAAGCATGTAATTATCATCCCATTTCAGTGAAATTTGGTACACTGATTCGTTATTTTGTATGCGTAATGCGTCCATAATATTTGGGATCGTTAACTTTAATCGGTCCACGCTATAATTACTGATTATTTGTCATGCGTTCTAGCTAGAATATATATTAATTATTGTCCTATTTAAATTTTATACCGGGTTGCTAGTTTAAGTTACTCCTTTGAAATTCTGAATTATATAAAATAAAACATAGAGTTTTTCTTAGCAAAGAAGAGTTGTTCCTTAAAAAAGGACTGTTATTACAAATTACTGTTGTACATATAACTATAATTATAAACTATATGCACCCATAGGTTAGCCTTTTGTATATATATTTTAACATGTAAATTACTATATTATGTAAACTACAGTATCACAGTAATTGGGTGGTAATTCAAGTTTCTATGTTTTGTTTTTCTAAATATTTTTTTTTTGTCTAACTACTTGTAAAAAGAAGTCTAATGTACTAACATTTATTCGTTTTCGTATATAGAAACATTACATTAGAGCTGCTACACTATGCACTTGTGCAATAGGATGCTTAAGGTAGGACTTTTCCAGTTCTGCAAGGAGGCGGAAGTTAATTAGATTACAGTCATACGGTGATTCATCCGTGATGATGTTGCAGTTGGCTATTCTCACTCTTTTTTGTATTTGAAGGTGCACTAGGGGTAAGTCAAGGAGCACTTCAAGTACACTAAAGGTGCGCGGTGCGCATAGCTCCAGTTATACCTAGACATATCATTTTTTGAACTTTTTGTGGTTTCAACTGATTGGTTTAGTTTTTAGCCACCAGACAGGAGCGGCACAGGGGAAATTTTAGACTGAAGAACTCAATTATGCCTTATTAGACGTTTGCATAGATCCACAGAGTTAATCTAGCTTTGTTTATGATCTTATCTAAGTATATATTGCACTTAAGTTTATTGTCAAGGAGGGTAATACCTAGAAATTTGTTTTTTTGCTTAGGTCAATTGTTTCACCTAAGATTGTAAGTTTAAGAAAGTTTTTCCTGGTGATGATTTTAGGGTTAACCTTCAATCTTATTTCTGTACACCGCGCTCCAAATAGGATGAATGAATGTTGCATGATTTCGGAAATTGTATGTGCTGTTAGAAATCTAATTAGCTATTTAAACCAATGCCTTTTATTATTAATAAGATATAGTACATTTAAGCAATACATTGTCAAAGTGTATTCTCATACTAAACATATTTTATGTTTCGTAAGGAGAAGAGATAAAGAATTCAATGATCCTTTTATTGTTTGGAACACTGCCATACTATCTTAGCTCCATATAGTAATGGAGCCGTTACATTTATCAAAATTATGATACTTTCACCCTTCCATCTTATTCACTAAAACTCAAACAAAATTAATTTAATATATTTAAAAAATTAAACAGTGCTTGCTGAAGCTCTTAATGCCTTCGATACTTGCATAAAAATATTAATTCACCTTCGTTATGTTCTAAGATAAATTGAATTATAATATTAGAAGTTTAGGGCATACTAAATATTTGAGAGAACATTGCAATATTTCCACCTATGCAAATAATGAATCACTAAATTTATGTGCTAAAGCTTCCAATACTTAATACTTTCTATCTCATATATATAATGATAATTTTAAGGGTAGATTAATTAAGTTTTTAATTCATTAAATATTAGTTAATGTACTTTTAAAATTGAGAGTTGAACTCTGTAATTAATAAATTTATAAAGTTTTTTTTCTAACTATATATATTAAAATATAACTACATTTATTGTATTTTGTAATTTTTTGAATATCTATGATGTAATGTGTACATATTAATAAAATGTTGTCTTTCTAATGATAAAAACTAATTTTAATGATAAACTAATATTACAATAAATATATTTTTACTATTTCCAGATCGAGGGTTTTAGCTAAAACTTGTTATTTATGATGTCACCAAATAATTTTGGATCAAGTTTTCTTCTTACTATCCAGACGGTGACCCTATACTATTTCATAATATATAATGTTCAAAGTAAGTTTGTTTAATTAATAGTGATGCATTTTTTTTGGAAACTAAAACTTTATATTATACAATCAATGCTAGTAAGTGAAGGTAAGCAAAGTTTAATATTTTTAAATGGCAGTGCCACCCAAGATGTTGCCGTACAAATTTCTATGCAAACTCAAAAGCCCAAACAAGAATGTGTCACACAAACTGTTTACGGTTTTCTAGATTTTACTACAACTATAGGGAATACTGTGATGATATTTTCACCAAAGAGCACGACATCTCAAGGTAATACCATAGCCATACATATATATTAAGATAAGCTATTATTTATATTAACACAATAACTTTAATAAGTCGTATAGTATAAGACCAAAATATAATATAACTGAGAAAAAATATATCATATATGATTCCAGAATTTGCCTGTGCGGAGATATTAAAATGAGGCCATACTCGCATCACCAAGGTTAATGAAAAATGTGTTGTTTTCTTTTGCTTTGGGGATAAATAATCTTTCATCCGAATAATTCGGGGATAATCAATTTCCGAAGTCCGAAGTATATTTAAATTCCGAAATTCGTCCTTTTGGTGTTTTGCATTACCTGAGAATAATCTTACTGATTGTTTTCATGATAATGAGTTGTTTAACTCTGAATAAAATGTATTTCGTAAAGATGTTTATAAATGTGGAGATCGTAGGATTTTTATTACGGTACATTATAACTACGGTGCTTTTTGGTTGATATTCCTAATACTAGAGAATTTTTGTTGTGATACTAGAACAGCTTCAACTTGATCCACTTTTTTATCGAAAAATTATGATTAGTGATGAACCTCATTTTTGGTTGAACGGCTACGTAAACAAGCAAAATTGCCATATATGGAGCGAAATCAATCCTCAAGAAATTCTGGAAGTTTCATTACATTCTCAAAAATGCATCGTATAGTGTGGTTTATACGCTGGAGGTATTTGCTTAAAACGATGTCCATATTTGCATAAAAACGATGCTGGAGCTAATGTTACAGTGAATGGTTATCGTTACAGATCGATGATCAATGATTTTTTGCTTCAAAATATGATTGGTATCGACGCGGAAGTGTTTTGGTTCCAACAAGATGGTCCTATACCTTATACTGCTACCGCAACAATTGATTTATTGACAGAAATGTTTGGTGATTTTCGAGAAATGGTCAATGATTTCGAGAAATGGTCCAATTAGTTGACCTCGAAGATAATGCGACATAATGCCACAGGATTATTTTAATTGTGGCTACGTGAAGTCATTAGTTTATGCTGATAAACCAGAAACAACAGAAGCTTTGCAAACCAACATAACCCGTGTTATGTATGAAATAAGGCCTGAATTACTCGAAAAAGTATTCCAAAATTGGTTTGATCGAATGCAGATCCTCAGAGCTAGTCGTGGTGGACATATGCCGGAAATTATTTTTAAACTCTAAATGTCATAAAATTATATTTCAAATAAAACAAAATTGTGTTCAATATTAATTTAAATGTGTTTTATTTTAATTTAAAGTTCTATAATTCTAAAAAAACACCTTATATAGTAAGAAATTATTAGCATGATTTTCATTTTGTCTTATCTTTATGTATATTTATGGCTTTGTGGTAATAGTTTATGTTATAATTTTCTTTTTTTAAAACATGTTTACTAATAGATGTATATGTACTTTTATTTAGCAGAAATTTCAAGCGTAAAAACACATTCACATTTTGAAATAAATTCCAATTCAATATCAACTCCAATACAAGATATTATACCAAGTAAAACATCGAAAGAAATATCAAATCATAATCCTATAATAACAACAGGTTTAGATGTTATTCTAGGATCAACAAGTATTACTTATATAGCTAAACCATCGAAATTATCATCCAAAGTAGAAATTATTACATCATACCAAAACTCAATTAAAACCGATAAAGACGAAACATTTTACGTCGAAAATGAAGAAGTAATTTCAATTGGAAACGTTTTAGACGAACCGGAATATGATTTTTTATCACGACAACCTTCAGAATTTGTAGAAGAGACATTCAAAATAATGAACTTGAAATCTAGTGGAACTGTTCAGCCCAAAACTAGATCTTCTACCAGTAGTAAAAAATCTGAATTTAATAAAATGAAAAGCAATTTTCCTACTGGTTTGGTTACTAAAGTTGGTGGAACTGTTGTTAAGGATGGGGCAACAACAATACACGAAACAAGTGTAATTGGTACTTATATCTCCGGTAAATATGCACAAGTATTACAGAGCTCTTCTCAAGTATTTAAACATAATAAACCAAAAATTTCTACATCACCAACTTCCAAAGTTCTAAAAACAAATCCACCTAGCCTTTTGTTAAATAATCGATATCGCGTAGAATCAAAAATTGAAGAGCAAGAAAATAGTGCAATTCGGTCTACTAGGCGACCAGCTATAATAGGAAATTTTAAAAAAGGATTTAGAAATCAAACTAAAGAAGATACGTATTCAAAGAAAGTTGACAACGTGATTATATCCAGTGAACAGTCTGTCAATAAAAGTCCAAGACGAGTAAAACCCAAAAGGTAAAAAATAATATTAGTTTTAAAAGTATTTTTTTAATTTCAAAATTCCTTGCACAATCAAACTTTGATAGATGTTTTAAGATATTACTTTATGAGAATTATATTAGTAACAACCTTTTTTTCAGCCGACGAAATAAAAATTCTAGAAATACTTTACATAATAAATCATCTACGACAGTGATAACATTACCTCCTGACAGTCCCACAAGACGAAATTTTAAAGCAAAACATCACCAAATTTCTGCAATTGAAATTCTACCATCAGAGCAAACAAGCTTATATAAGTTTAAATTGAATAGAACACCTGGTAGGTGGCAGTACAAAACTTCATCGAAACCAAGAATTGCTATAAGAAAAACTTCTAATTCTGGAGATGACCAAACCAAAATAAATTCAATTATTTTGCCAAATTCTGAAATTATTACTAATGACATACCAAAACGAAATTATAATTCAACTTCGGACGAAACTGATTTGGAGTCTTCCGGAAGTATAAGTGGAGCTATTTTTAATGATGTAGAAACTGGAAATGCAAAGATTGATGAGTTAGATCGAAAGTATCCAATAGAAACTCTCAATGTTGAAATTTCTACGGCTGTGGATTTAAAAGATACATATTATGAAATCGCCACAATCAAAACACCTTATTTATTCCAAGTATGTACTAATAATGTTAAATTAAATAATGTTTTTAGTAATATACTTTATTATTTTAGGTTGGGACACTAAAACGTACTAGATATATAACAGTAACTTCAACTTTTGAAAAAACGTTCGAACCTGAACAATCGAGCACACTGTTATCAAATGAACCACTTACTGAAAACATTTTAACTTCTTCTACACAAATAGACCGAGACCAAAGTATTATAGAATCAAGCATTGCGACACTTCCGCCCTTATATCTTTCATCAGATGAAGAAACACCTCCAATTGAAACAAGGGTTGAAAGTTTTAGTACAACACAACTGATTCTTAAAACAGATATTTTACCAATAATTAGATATGATTCCAATACAACCAGTATTACTCTCATACAAACCTATCGTATAACGCGATATGTCACAGCTACAAAAACACTACCGCCAATAGAAGCTTATGATTTTGTTCCATCTCAACACCTGAAAGAGTTCAATAGTAAGCTAGATGAAGCAGGATCTGAATTAAATATAGAACTTGATTTTGGAGATGAAAATGGAAACAACGAAGACAATTCTCGAATTAGACAAATACTGCCTGATTCAGATATTAGAGAAATCGGTTCTACGTTTGATTTAATTGGTGCTAAGGAAATCAAGGCTGCATCTCCTAAGCTACAGGAAGTTAATAAAAATAATGGTGCTGGAGATCAATTACGACAATTAGCCTTATTAGGACTTCTAAATCCAGGATCCGAACAATTACAACATTTTGTTAACACACCAAATCCGATGCTTAAATATGAAGTTGTATATAAAACCGAAATAATTCCAATTTTTAATGGGCATTCAACTAGTTTCAGCACCATAACACGCCCAATAACTACAATTAAAAAATCAGCGTATGAATTACCCAGCACTGTATTTCCGCCTTTGCAAATGCAAATACCACAACCATTGAATCCGTTATTTGCACAGCAATATCATTTAACAACTGCTCCAGTTATTAGCCAAACAGTTGTTACCGAAACTCGTAGTAAAGTCCTTAAATTAACATTTGGTGCAAAGACCGCTTATACTACATTATTTTCCACTAATGTAATCCCTACAATACTAACAACATATGTTACAACCTCAATACAAGTGCATCCAACAGCTGCGCTTCCGGGATATTATCCAGCAGGATATCCACCATATCCATTTATTGGTTAAAACACATACAAATTAAGGCAATCATGGATTTTTATGCTTTATTTATTTCATGTTATTTAATTAAACAAATAATCATATATCTTTATTATCTCCCTTGGTCTTTCTTTCAACCATACTGTTATAATTAAATATTTCATTATTCAAACTCCAAAAATTTTGTATTTTATATCTTATGTAAATGTAAAACAAATGAAACATTTGTAAACTGTAAATACATATATCAATAAATATATAAGTGAAGAATTATATAATTACCAAATTAATATAATAAATATTAATCATATATTAAATAGTTGAAAATTTAGAAAGAAATTTTGTATTATTAATTAAAAGATTCGGATCTATAATTCTAATAAAAAAATATTTTAATTATATTAATTTATTTATAAATAATATTGTTTAAAACGATTATTATAATTTATATATATTTAGTTCTTACAGTTTTAACAATTATTATGTAAAAGCAACAGTTGTATAACAATATGTTAAAACTCTATACTATGTATACTCGTAAGTACGCTATCAATATATTTTTATATTTATTATATTCAAGTATTTTTTACAGATAGCAAAAATGTTATTTTTCAACATTTTTGAAATGCAAAAAATACATAATTTTAGAATTTACAATTAAGATATCTTTTTTTCTGATTCATATGCAAAAATTTTAATATACATATATATAACAATGAAGTTATAGATAGAGAGCTATAGGTATAGAAATTAGCAAATAGCAATATAAATTTGGACATTTTTTATCAATTTCAACCAGCTATTATATATTTAGTATAAATTCCACAAATATCATATTTTTTGATAAATTTTCATTCATAAGCTGTAATAAGAGGTATAGTTATTCATTAAAAAAATAATTATATTAAATTAAATGTATGTATATTAAAATTTTTGCATATGAATCAGAAAAACTGATATCTCAATTATAAATCCCAAAATTACCATATTTCTTGCATTTCAAAAAATATAATAATCCAAAATTGGAAAATATTTACTAAAATATTTCCATATTCAATAATTAGAAAAAATTGAAAATATGTACATATTTTCCTTCTTTCGTTATTCATTTATCGTTAACTAACGAACGTTATCGAGAAATAAAATATTATAAAAATTAAATCTCTCTCAAAATTATATGGGGTACTTTCTACTTTGTACTTTATGTTAACAATTCGTTACCCCAAAAAAATGTTTTTTTTTCTTCCTGTAAACTCGTCTTTATACGTTGTTATAATGGTTATAATGGTTTTTGGTTAAACTCTAATGTTCCATTACTGAATGCTAACAAATGTCACAACTGTTTTTCAAGGAGTGAAAATTAAAATAAATAAAAATTAAGCTAAGTAGAAATAAGTATACATAAAATAAAAAAAAACATGAAAATTGAATTAACATGCTAAAATTAAAGAAAAATTTTGACACAATATCCCAACACTAAGTTGAATTAAAATTTATTATTGTTTTATGCATTTACATAGAAAAAGAAAATCACTAATATAACAAAAAAAACTGTCTGGATACGTTAATTAAATATTATTTAATATATTTTATTACAAAAAAAATAATACTCAACTACTGTTCTTATTTTACCACACAATTATGTTCACCAACTTTTTTTGAGCTAATTTTTTAAACTTTAATTTTACGAGTAGTTTTGGAATAACTATTACGATATTACGAACTATTACCTATGAAGTCTGGTTTGATGGTCAAAAATTCCCTCAATAAAAGTTCATTCAAAATTTTTTTTCTAGTCGTTTTCGAGGTCACAATTGCAAAAATGCAAAATTTCAATGATATTATGTATACAGTTTCACTTAGTTATCTAGTTCTAAAGCATGTAATTATTATCCAATTTCAATGAAATTTGGTACGCAAGTTGGATTCATGATTACGCATTTGCTGACCATGGTAGAGATAAGTAGCTTAATATTTGCTAAAATGTCCGATTGATATTTGATATGTTTTAGAACATAGGGTAAATATTATCCAATTTCAATAAAATTAAGTACGCAAGTTGGACTCGTGATTACGCATTTTCGGGCCAATGTAGAAATTAGTAGCCTTAAATTTCCAATTAATATTTCATATGTTATAGATATAGATCATATTGTGAATATTATCCAATTTCAGTGAAATTTTGTACACAGGTTGGATTCGTGCTTACGCATATGCTGACCAAGGTAAAAGTAAGTAGCTTTAGAGGGTACATGCTTAAATTTCCGATTAATATTTCATAAGGGTTGTTTTGGACTCCATGTTTTCTTTTAATGCACATATAATGTACTCAAACTCAAAGCTATCTCTGGCAGCTCAGGGGGAAATTGGACGTACGCTAACCAACCACGCCGCTCGAATTTCGTCACCCCAATTATCAGCTACACTTTGCTCAAACTTCCAAATAATACAAAATGCAGCACTTAGAACAGCTACAGGCTGCCACAAAGTAATGACAACATAATAATATGCTCTGCCAACAATATCTTCTATCACGTCATCTTAGATACATATGTATGCAAGCATATAATTAACGTATTTCATTTCAACCTCCACGCTATATCAGGAAATAAATTAAGTACTACAAACCGGAAATTTAACACCTTGTTAATAATCACTCTTCAAGTTAACTACAAATCTGGATTGAACGAAATCCATTATACTATAGTAAACAACACCATCAATAGCTACAAGCCAAACAAGATTTTTGGCACACACCCACCACCTATTGTAGATGCCGAATCTCAGCCATCAAGTATTGTAAGAACAACGCTATCGCAACTGAGATCTGGATGGTTTAATATTTTACAACATTAGTGCTGACAACTGTCCAATATGCGAAGGGTATCCACATGACACAGCACATATTTTCAACTGCCTAGGCAAACCAACCACATTATCAATAATTGAGCCACGGGAGAAGCCACAAGAGCTGGCTATCTTCCTGGATCTAGCTACAACAACAACTATACTGATAGTGTATCTTTCTTTTACATTTGAAAGACTGAATAAAAAATCACGTGTTACTATCTGTAAGTGTTACTTTTTAATCAATGATGTTATATATACAAATATTCCAATTTTAGCTAATGCTATAAACATACCAAAAGTTACATTTGTGTATACAAATTGAACAACTTATTTGTTTATTAATAATTTTTATATTTTATTTTTATTTATAATATAATTTGAACTTAATACGATTTAAATTTTATGTATAAAAAATAATGTAGATAGATAATTATTAGGCTTTTAAAATGACGTTTCGCATTACAGCACGCAACGTATGTAGCTCAATCGTTCTGATTACAGCTTCGATGTTACACTTTAGCTGCTTTATTGTCCTAGGTTTGTTTGCCTACACTCGCTCTTTGAATAAACCCCATAGAATAGATCATAGGAAATAACCAAAATTTGGTGTGGTCAATTATATCTTTCTATAATTTCTTTAAATAATTTTTTCTTCAAAAAATTCTCTTATCAGGGGCTATGTGTACGATTCACCATCCTGTTGGAACCAAATGTCTGTCACAGCACAGTGCATACAAAATTATTTATCATATCACGGTACCGCCTGTCACCATTTACCGTCAATGCATTGCTGTCATTTCAAAAAGTAGGGCTCGAGAATCATTTCTGACAATCCTTACTGCGCAATTGGCAGTAGTGAGAACTCGGGGTTTGGAGTACCCTCAAATCGGGTATTGTATTTAAATCACATGGTAAGATGGTAATGTGCTATATTACTCATAATTTTACATTTGAAAAGTAAAATTATACTTTTCGCTGCTCGTTAGTTAAATTTTGCCTTTTGGTGTTATATCGAAAAACAAGAAAATTATTCAATTTTTACACACAAGCGTTACTTTTGGCCTACCAGGTATACTTTATGGTAAATGTTGCTACAGAAAGCATATAATTGGTGGTTATGTGATGTCTACAGTCTACTACAAAAAAAAAAAGTTAGTAGAGATATTTAATAGATTATATTGTAGCGCAGAAAAATTTATTTATATTCAGAAAAAAAAAAAACATGAGAAGATTGAAGATTATAGATTATAGTCCATGCGAAGAAGCGTTCGTTGCCAAATTTGTTGGGCAAACATAATCAGTCCATTCTTCTATTTCTTTTGTACTTTTTCTTCTTTTTAACGAAAATTGTGGTTTTTTCGATAACTGCAATAAAATTATTCAATATTTCAACAGAATATTTGTGAAAAAATAATACTTTTATTTTAGATGTTATTGTCAATGGTTCATAACCTAAAAGATTTTCTGCGTCCCTTTTAGATTGAATAATATCTCTCCCTAGTAAATTTTTAAAATGCATTTCTAAATGTCGACGCAATAATGTTTTACTCTGCGGAATGCAAAGAAGATCAGCAAGGAGCTGTGCATTGAATTTAGGTTCATACTTTATAAGAGCACCATGGACACCTATATTAATTATAATTTAAAATATATTTTAATCATTTAATCGTATTTTTTATCACCTGCGCCTCGTAAATTAGGCGCATATTCTGCCAAGTCAACAGCTCGAAGCCATTCCATTACTCTATGAGCTGTCCACAACTGAACATCATTTTCACTTGAGTCGTTCGACGACCGGCGAACTAGGCAATCAGGATTCCATTTATATTCTCGCATTACTTGAATTCCATAGCGTAAACTCGCAATATGAATACATGAATGCAAATTGATTGTTGACAAATCATCAAAAGTAAGTTTATGAAGCATTCTTCCGTCAAATTTAGAAGCAGTAAAAAATTCTTTAAGCTGAGGTAAACCAATATCATCTAACCATCTCATTACCTGAATTATAAAAATTGGTCAAAAACTCTTGTGAAATTGATTTAAATTTAAATTGAATACCCACCCATGCATTGTTGAGCTTCCCAGCATTTACAAATAATTCGTCCTTGTCTCTGCCACTTAAATCAGCAATTGCTAACACAATTTTTTTCCTGTGCAACGATGTTTTCAATTTAAGCTCTTTTTCAATATCAACTGGAGAGGAATTTATTAAAACTTTAGCGCCGTCTTTAAGCCACCGTCTAGCTTCATTTTCATAGGAACTAAGACCTATTTCATTTAACCATATGCAGATATCATCAATATTCCAATTTGCAAATTCTTTAGACGGTTCACTAGTATCGCTCCATCCTAATCTAGGGTTTGCTGTAGCCCGTAAACCACCTCTCTTAAACTCAGTTTCAGATACTTGACGTTGTAAACATCTACTGTTACTACGTCTAATTTTTTCAAAAAATACTTTGAGTCCTTTAGAACTTTGTTTTTCTGGTGTTAACTCTTCTTTCGGTGATGTCACGCTCGGATAAATGCTATCGTTTCTAGATTCAACTTCGGGGAAAAATAAGATAATGTTATCCATTAAAATTTAAAATATTTAAATTTGAAAACGCTTCAACTTCTATGGCGGAAAAAGAATATCGTTTGTGGATTATTATAATCAATATTTTTATTTTTTTAAACGTCTCACAAATTTTGTAATTACTTTGGTTGTTATTAATTAATAAAAGAAATATCATAGAACATTCAATTATGAACCATAAATTTATTCATTATTTAAACTGTAATTCATTAGTTTATATTTGAAAATTCACTACAAAAAATATTGTTTCAATATTATTTTTTTAGTAAATAAAATCTAAAGACAAACTATATAATTATATAAAAAAAATATATTAAATGAAGTTAAGACGGAACATATGAAAATTAAAAGCACAATTTAACTATCTGAACTAGTTTTGAAAGAATAAGTTTATATTGCAGCACTATATCATGTAAAATAAATTCTGAGAGAGCTTGTAGTAAATTGAGAAACATTTATAATATAGAATATGAATTTCATAATAAGAATAGATTTTTTTTATCTTTCATGTTTCGATTAAAATTATACATTAAAATTATATTCGATTAACATTGAATTTAGATTCATTTTTTTTATTTTTATATTCTATTAGATATTCCTAGTATATGGAAAGTAGTTTTTATATTCCTAGTATCAGGAAAGGATTCAACGTAAGCATCGTGCAGACCTATTTTGCTACTGCCGTCTGCCGACAATATCAACAGTGTTTGAGAAATTGCTGTTAAAAAGATTAAAATCTATAATAGAAAGAAAAGGAATTATAGCAAAATATAAGTTTGGATTTAGAGAAAAACATTGAACAATTGAACAAGTTCATCGTATTACAAACATCATCGAAAAAGTGCCAGAAGAAAAATAAATCTGCTCAACAATATTCCTCGACGTGGAACAGTCCATTGACAAATAAATACGTCGAACTTACGAACTTACCTCATCATATCTTTCACAGTAGTGTTTCAGAGTCAAGCAAGAGGTTGATGTTGATGTAGATGTTGCGATCTACCGGATTTAGAAAATGTAACAGTAGCTAAGTTTCCAGATACATCTCTAATTAAACTATGAGACCACATAGAAGAGGCAACGAGTAAACTACAGGAAGCAAGTGACAGATTCACGACTTGGACAAAAAAAAATGGAAAATCAAATTAAATTAAATTAAATCGCTACACGTTAACTTCACCAACAGGACTTAGAGGACGACAACAATAAGAATAAATGAGTAAAATATACCACACGAGAACCCTGCTAAGTACCTAGGTATGACACTGGACGTGAAACTGAAACGGAATGAACATGTAAAAAAGAAAAAGAGCGAGATCGAGATGGGATTCAGATACAGAGATATGCTTTGGCTAATAAGCCGTTACTCTAAACTATCGATTAACAGCAAAGTGTTCTTACATAATCAGATGCTCAAGACCATGTGGCTGGAATACAACTCTGGGGTTGTGCCAAGCAAATACATATCAATAAGATACAAACATACCAAAATAAGGTTTTGAGGAATATTGTCAATGCACTTTGGTATGTTCGTAACAACGACATACACAGAGATTTCAAGATTCCGTTCGTGATATATGAGGTCAAATGGTTTGTAACACAAAGTCACACTCGACTGAGTATGAATTAGCTATAGACTTACTATAAAACAGATAACACATAAAGACCAAAATTTAAACAAATATAATTTTAATTTAAGCTGCGATAAGATGTTTTTAGTGGATTAAAGTCCCAAACTACCGATTCTCGCGTTAGATCAGTGTCTTTTAATCATTTTCATCTTCTTTGACCACAAAAAAAATATAATTTTTCATTAAATGTTGTAGTTAATATTACCAAACTCCAACTCTTTGTGTTTGTTATTCATGTTAGTGTGAGACGGAAAAACACGTCCTGCATTGGAAATAGAATATGATGTATTACATGATGTTCGTGTTGATCTCGGTAAAGAATTAAAAGTTGACGGATCCTAGCAAAAAATATGTATGACTAAAATATTATAAAAAAAAGCACATCTTGCCTTCAATAAATTTAATTTTTGTACATATTCCACTGATTCATAAAATTCTGCAGTTAATTTGGCAAAATTAGATTTTCTATCCTCAGGTAATTTTGTATCCGATTCTACAGAAATACTATTATCACGTATTCGATTGTATTTCATTTCATATAATTCTTTGTTTACACTTGCATTCTGTAATTTCAATTCACTTAGAGCTGTTATCAACTCTAATTTTTCGGTTTCTAATAATGATCTTAAAAGAACTTCCTGGGATAGATTTCAAAAAATTATTTTCGGTAATATATTATGACATTTAATTTATATACTCTTTGTAACATATCTTCAGTACTTTTCAGAATTTGCGATTTATCATATAACTTTTTTTCTAAACAAGCCATTTTTTTACTTTGCAATTGTAGTTGTTGATTGGAAGTTGTTGTATTAACATCTAACTTTCCTTTTACATTTTGCAATTGATGATTTTTTTCCGCAACATCTAGTTGCTACATGAAAAAAAAAAAAAAAAAACTAAGTACGAAACATAAAAGATTAAAGAATAGGTATAAAAATAATTATTTATTTATTAATTTATTATGTTATGTCTGAATTCATACACGCAAAATATCTTTCAATCGGAGGTTCTGAAGAAAGCAAAAATCTTTGTAATTCTCTATTCTGGTATTTTTTCAACTTATATGTTCTTGAAGTTAGATTCCATTTGAATTTAGAATTTTAAAGAGTTATTATTCGTAATCATTTCTCAAAACATAAATATTTTATTTTGGAATACTTCTTCTATAAAAAGTCGTCGTGCTTAAAAAGAACTGCACTTCTCTTACATTACGTGGTGTTTGGATTCTCTAAAATTGATTTTATTTTATTTAGGTACGCAAGCACTCCAGAATTTGTTATTTTGTACCCTAGATATAATATTTCGCAAAAAAAAATACATTTTTAGGTTGTAGTTAGTAATAAAATTGTCGTATTCTATTGAAATTTTTATTTCGCAATGCAAAAAATTACATTCTATTGAAATCTTCTATTAGTTTGGAGTTACATGGCCCGGGTACACAAAATATTTAACACCTCGTAATTTAGTCGAAATGTGGGTCATAAAGTACTTATTCTAAACGGCATCCTTGTAAACATGATGGTATACTCAGGCAAGGTCAAGCGTTGTATAATATATGATATAACCAAGTTGGGCCAAGATGTTATTTATTCGTAGCAATGGAAAAGCATGACCAACGATTTGATGTCTATAATCCACAACTTTATCGTATTATTCTTCAACCAAGAACTGTTAATCTTTAGACAAAAATAAAAGGCCGTATGTAATTAATTAATAAGAATTTAATTGGATCATTAATTAATTAGAACTTTATTGAATTACGCGTAATAACTATTTTTTAAAAAAACGAAAGAGTATTTTAATAATTAGTTGCATTTTCGAAATTACCAAATACAACTTTGCACTCCTAAATATGTATTGTAGTTGCATTCCCAATGAAGCATTCTGCATGTTAATCGCCAAAAATATATCGTATGGTTCCATTTCTCGCTTCATATAATATTTTTATTCACATTATACTTTTCTGAAAATTATTAAGAACATTGTAAGTAAAGGGTGTTTTTTTATAGAATTACACAACTTTAAATTAAAATAAAAAAAAAAAAAAAAATTTTTAATATCAATCAAACTGGTTTTATTGGATAGATAATTTTATGACATTAATGTTTAATATCATTTTTTCCATGAGGCCGCCACGGCTGTCGCATACAAGGCGCAATCTGGTACTCCACTTTTCGCAGCATTTGCCGTCGTATTTCGCCAATAACTCTTCGATTGTTGATTTCCAGGTGTTCAATTGTATCTGGTTTATCGGCGTAGACAAGTGACTTTGCATAACCCCAAAGAAAATATTACAGTGGGGTTAAATCACACGATCTTGGCCAATTATTAGGACCATTACGTGAAATTATTAGTTCATCAAAAGTTTCTTTGAGTAAATCAATTGTAACGTGCACTGTGCGACATGTGGCTCCGTCCTGTTGGAACCACATATCAGCAAGATTAATGCCAGCTAATTGTGGTACGAAAAAACTTCTAATCATGTCACTGTATCGTTCACCGTTGACCGTAACATTCTGCCCATTATCGTTTTTGAAGACATATGGACCAATGACTCCGTCGGCCTATAAAGCACAGCAAACAGTAATTTTCTGTGGATGTAATGGTGGTTCGACAAAAGCTTCTAGATTATCTTCACTCAAAATGTGACAATTTTGTTTATTTATTCAACCAAAAATGAGCTTCATCGCTAACAAAATTTTGTATGGAAAATCAAGATCAATATCAATTTGTGCTTCAGCCAATTGGCGGAATTGGCGGCGCATACGATGGTCGTTTGGCTTTAATTCCTGTACAAGTCGAATGTTAAAAGCTTTTAAGACAAAATCCTTTCGTAAAATCTTCCATAAAGTGGATGGACACAACCCCATTTGCTGAGAACGTTAACAAATTGATTGATTTGGGTTTTCTTCAATGCATTGCTGTACAGCGTCTTACGGGATGCATATTATCATTAAGAGTACATGTGGTCCGAAAACGATCCATAGTTATTCGAATAAGCCGATCTGATGGACGAAGTGCACGATAAATTTTCAACAATTTGCAAGCGTTGCACTGGTGTAAGTCTATCCATAATGAAATGCCAAACGGAAACCGAACTAAACAAAAAGCAACTATCAGCAGTTTAAGTTGTGAACCTAAACAAAACACCCTTTAGAAAACATAACTCCACTGCGAGGCACTGGAGTGTGTGCACTCACAAGAGGTAGACTTAATATCTTAGGCAAAGGCTTCCTTACTTCTGAAGAACTGGGCAATATTGCCCCCTCAAACATACTAGGTTTCTTTAAATCTATTAAATGGTAGAAGGAATAGGGGCTTTAGTTAGTTAGTTAGTAAGGGGGGATTACATCCCCAACACTAGGCCACTAGTTGACCCATAGGTATCCCCTTGAATAACAACAATCTTTTCCTCTACTGCTCTTCAAGCCACTCCGCATTCTTAACAAACTTTAACAATAGGGGCTTTATTTAAACGCACAATAGATCGATAAGGTCGTAATGCTCGTTCACGTTCTCTTTCTCAAAAAAAAAGAAAAAAGTAGAGTGCTTCATATCTGCTTTGTGATCAACCTATAGAATTACCGGCAAGTATGTATCTTTTAGAAATAATAAATTTTGGTTTAGATTTGTAGTGAATTAATAAACAGTAAGAACATATTTTTTATTTTATGGAAAAGGTGTTTTTAATAACGATTATGAACCGAGTTAAAAAATAAGACTGTAAGTTTGTTCAAGCATCGGACAGTTCTATAATTTATTTATTCATATAATTTAATATAACTTATAAGATTTTAAATATGAAATAAATCTGTACGTGATTAATTTAACTTAATTGTAGTGTATACTCACTGTGATGAACACTTTGAGCCAATTACATATTGGCAATGCTATTTCTGGATCAGGTACCGGTACAGATGATTCCATTTGTTGTAAAGCATTAGCCAGTGATTTTGCTATAGATAGAACATAAGTATATGATATCTGATTATGATCTTCAATATTCTTAATAGAATCTGGAAAAAAATACCAACAAATTATAGCAAGAATACAAAAAATATAAAGATAAAATTTGACAGCCTTATAAAGAATTAGATAAAAATGTGATGTGTAATATAATTATAACCAAAATTTTAATATCTCAGTTATTCCATAACTACTCGTAAAATTATATAGATTTATGTTCTTTAAGTTTGTTTTTTATTCGATTGACGGTTTATTTTTGAATTGGATTTTTTATGGAAAAGTTGAACTTAAACAATCTTTTACAAAAAAATTCGAATATAAAACATGAAAAATGAGAGAAAATAATACACGCACATGAGTTCGTCGTAAGTAGGACAAAACAAAGAATCTACCTTAAATTTACTTTTAGCCTTTACGACCAGGATAAGTTTTCTAGAGTTAAATATCTTATTTTAAAACTAAAATTTTATATGTTACGAAAAACTTTGTTGAAAATATAAAATATGACGAAAATATAAAATTAGTGTTAAACATTTTTTTGATAATGTCAGTAACCTCTGCATCATGCGGAAGATCTTTCAGTAATTTGAATTTAATTAAAAACTATATAAGATAAAAATTAGGGCAAGAAAAATTAGCGAATTTAATAATTATCTCATTCTTAATTGAAGGTGATTTATCAGATAAAATTAATCTTGATGATATCATTATTCATTAGGAAGCAATAAGCTTTACAGAGCTTATAAAATTGTTACAAAATCTAGCATTTATTATTTCACTGTAAAAACTGATTGGTTTCTTAATGTATACAACTTTCTTTAAAAAGGCGTTTTGTTCCTTGCCTAAGAAGAGGCAAGTTAGGATTGTCACGCTTTTGGCTTTTACCGTTGTCGGATAACTTGCTTTTGAAAATTTTATTAACGAATCTGCCTCTTAGAGGAAATCTAAGGTCTGTCTAATTTTCAATCCTTAATGTAAGCTAAATATAAGTTTTGGAATCCATGTAGCAGTCAAGCTTTTAACTGTTTACTTTCACTTAGTATATGTGTATAGCACAATGTAAATAACCAAATGTGTTCCTTAGTATACATAATTAATGTACCACCATTCCTAGTTTTACTTAATACAATACAAAACTAATATACTTAATATAAAACACTTACCCATATCATGCTCCTGCATTGTTACAAATTATAAAAATATTGTTATTGTTTTGTTACCTTAAATATGACATAAATGCTGATCAAAAAACTTTTATTGTAATTTGTAATTTCTGATTTTTTAAACTTTCTAGCAATTTTTCAAATCCGACCACATAGTATAGTATCGCGTAGCAACTCATCTCTTAAAGCAGGGAATACACAAATGAATTCAGTTGTGATTAGATAACATGACACCTAACGGAATTTTGTGAAAACTGAATAACTACCTAGATTGAATATGTTAAATTCTTTCAATATTTTGTATTGAAAAATTGACAGAGATATTAAATAAATAGTTAAGTAAGATTATTTGCACCAAATATTAGCATTTTATAATAATTTCGATAAAATAAAATATAAAATTAAATATATATACTGGTCTAAATACTTGGTAAGTGGTAAACTTATACTAAAAAAGAATATTATAATCAAAATATTTTTATATCCAAATTTAGAATTTCCAAAAAGATGGGAAAAATAAATAAACAGTACTCCATAGGGTGGTCACAATGTAGGAGTCATAAAAATCCAACGAATCCAACGAGTTTTTAATATCTTCTGATATTTGTTGTAGGAAATTAACATGCAAATATAATGCTATTAAATAATATTTTTCTTTAAAGGAAAAAAGAGTCACCTGAACGCGATAGTTGTTTGCGTGATTATGTACATTTACACAGTTTTCTCCTAAAAAGATTAAAAATTGTGGGCGCATTTAGATTTATTTATTCTTTTTTTTTAAAAAAAAACTTTATAGCATATATATGTGATGTATAATAGCTTAATGCACATCTGTAAAATAACAGAGTTAACGGTTTAAGTGTAGTAATTCAAAATGCTCAAGGTAAAGTGGAAACCTACACAATCAAGTTTTTTTTATATTAATTAATAAAAAAACAAAAAATTAGCAAACCCAGAATTTATGATCACCAACCGCCTCGCTGTTCTTGAATCTAAAAATATCATACCATCACATAAATTTGGCTTTAGTTCAGCTTTGAACTACATATAGTACAAGTACACAGAACCATATAAAAAATAAAAAAACGTTTTAAATAATAAACAATATAGATCAGCTTTTCACATATAAAATTAACACCTTGCTGCCCGCCCGCCCAGCAACTTTTACGCTATTTTGATGATGACAGAAAATTCCAAGTCAAACTAAATTCAGCTACTGCAGAACTTTTTGATATAAATGCGGGAGTACGAGACGAGTACCACAAGCCAGAGTTCTGGGAACAATTTTTTATTTACTTTATACATCCGAGTTGCCAACTACTGAAGAAAAAATATGATTTTTAATATAATTATCTCAATAAAGTTGCAAAATTGCGTAAACGAAAAGTAAATGAAAAGAAAAATATGCTCTTACTTTTACACTTCGAAAAAGTATATGTCCCTCAGTAAAATAAAATGTCACTTTACCTCAAAAGCACGAAATAAAATACTTTGATCTCTCCATCTAGATATAAATTAAGAGAAAAACGTATAGAAAGCAAATGTTCACAAGAAAATTTAAAATTTAAAAATATGTATTGGTTTTTTAGAAAAAACTTCTCGAAAATTGTACTATACAAAAGCATAATAAATACCAATTTGAGTCTACGGTATTTAATTATGGGGGCAACCTGTGCATCAAATGTCAACCGTATCCAAAGAACACTAAAGATATATTAAAAGAACATATTGCAAATTATTTTAAAAAAAACTTAAAAATGTACTAGACATTTTGAGAGCAGCAAAATCTAGATTGCAGAGTTGATCCTTTAAACTAGCAACATATACAACTTATAAATAAATAAATATATAAACGGAACAAAAATTATGAATTAATATAGGTTAAGACTTAATATACATTAATGCTTTAATATTTGAAAACATTCCTGGTATATAAAAGATAAAATTAAAATCTAATTATAAATAAAAAACAACACTTCAAAAAATACTTACTTAGAAATTTGTACAATTTTTGGAAAAGGACTATTCTTCCCAAGCAAAGTTGGTTGGGAATCATACTAGCTATTGTAAAAGAAAATCTTTTTCTACAAAACTTAGTTTGTTGATTTTTACTATAAAACCTTGGTGAATATATTTTTACAGTAAGAGAAATTGAGCAGTCCGAATAGTAATATCAGTTGACTAAAACTAAACTACTAAACCATGTAAAATATACTAGAAATCCTGTAAATCATATTCCTTTGAGGGAAAAACTTGTAACATATTTTCAATAATTTGTACAACATAATGCTAGTAAAGATTATTTATTATATGATTATACTCTTTACTTTATGCAATAAATTCATAAGGAATAGGAGCTAATGCTATCGGCTCTTGAGTTCTTTTAACAAAGTGTTCTCTCTTTGGTGGAGCAGGTTGACGTTTTAAATTCACATAAATATTTTTATCCTTTGCATCCTTCAATTTGCGTTCATTTTCTTTAACTCTACGCAAGAAATCTTCTCTACACTTTGAATGACTTATATGTTCAACACGAACATTAATCCTTTTTGGGATAATTCGTCCACGTACTCTTTTATTTACAATAACGCCAACAGCATGGGGCGTTACATTATATATTCTGCCAGTTTTTCCGTGGTATGCTTTGTAAGGCATTCCTTTTTGAACAGCGCCGTGACCCTAAAATATAAAATAAGTTATTTATTTTTATAATTTCCAAGCTAATATTATTTATGTGAATAATGACCGTCTCTTTTCATTAATTTGAAATTTAATTCATGAATTCACCTAAGTTCTAACTCTAAAGACGCAGTTATAAAAAAAAAGCAAATTTACATTAAATTCATTTTAATTTTTAAAAGAATTTAATATTTATACCATTTTCCAGTCAAATTAGACTTTTTACACATAAAGATAGTCTCTAAAAATGTCAAGATAGTTTTTTAAAAAATCAAATTAGTCTTTCAACACAAATATAGTCCTTTTAAATTTAAAATTAGTCTTTTTACATTTAAAATTAGTCTTTCAATAAATAAAACCTATTATTTAAGTATAGAAACAAATAATATTAATGTTTACATTTTGTTCAAATTAAAATTTTTAGTAAGTGATTATAGAAAATTGCAGTTATTGTTTAATTTGACCGGAAAATGCTACATATATATATTAAATAATATTAAACGTACGGTACGAAGAACAAAAACCATAAACTATATACATGGAACTCTGAATTTAAACATAGTAAAATACACAACACTATTTCACCCTCGTCGTTTATCAATTTATAGCATAAAACAATTAAAGGTTCCCGTATTTTTTCCAATTTAAGCAAATCTGTGGAGCAATGGTGTAGTAAGTAGCGAAATTAAAATTTATTTACTGCAATAAATTCAATTTAAAGTTTTAAAATTTGTAATGCAAGATTTGCTTTTAAATAGTTTTTAGACCATCCCATTCCTTTTTTTAGCAATATTGTAGCTTGACCGATCATTTATGGTTATTATCAACTAAATGCAATTAACATCATATTTGCTCACGGTCAGATATATATATATATATTAGTATGATATAGTAAAAGAAAAAACATATTCACCTTTATGTCAACAATATCCCCATTCTTGTATACTTTCATATATGTGGAAAGCGGGATCACACCATGCTTTTTGAAAGGCCTAGAAAACATGTCCCTCGTACCCCGTCTATAACCTTTAGAATTCGTCATTGTTGTACTGCAATTGTGTATTTTTTAGAATATTAAAATCATTTAATATAATACGGTAAAATATATATTTCCGTCAAATTTTAACACTTCATAATTAACATATATTTATTACAAATACATTTTTATTTTTTTTATTTATATAAAATCCAAATTATCTTACATGTTTTTCTGGCAACGGATATGGAAGAAAAGACTGTGTCAAACGAAACGAATGGTTTGGTAATGCCAACAACTTTTTAGCCATAGACTGATATGATAACCGCCCATCAGAAAAAAATGTTATAAAAGTCTCAAAAAAATCCCCAGCAGACAGAAAATGTAATCACAGTTTTCGGTGGATTTTTTAGACATTTTTGTTAGTAATTTTGTGAATATTTTTTGTGACAACACACAAAATGGGGAAATTTTCAATATATCTGAATCTGATATGCTAGATTTGTAAGGTAAATGCCCAATATTCACAAATAGATTAAAACATTAAACAATTTCAAAGGTACAAAATGAACTACTAAGACTGGGCTACGTAGTTTCTATCAGTTCAGTTCAGTTTCGATTCGATTCGCAATCGATTAAATCACATATATTTTTTTAACTGTCCAATTTCATTCCTCTTGAGATATCCTTCAGTTTGGATTCGCAAAATTCCAATCGTTCGAAACCGCATTTATTAAATTTTTTATTAAAATATTATGAATAATAATCGTTTTTTATATTTATTTACATAATTTCTAAAACAATATACTATTTTCCAAAAAAAAACATAAAAAAACGACCACTCGATATCAAAATATGTATCGAATAGTGATGTGCAAAAATTGAGTACCGAATACCAAAGTATTCGTTACTTGAAGAATGAATGAGTACTGATTACTTATACTCAAAAGTATTCGGTCCTTGTATGATTACTTTTCATTTAATATGAAACCCAAATTAAAATTGTAGTATTGTAGTTAACAAAATTTCCAAACCAACAGAAAATTATTCATTTCATTTTTCATTATTTGATTACTTTTTTCATCTGATTACTCAAAATGAGTGTGAGTATTGAGTAAATTTTTCGCTTCTTCATACGTGTATTGTATTGTGTGTAACTGAACTGAAGTTGTAGTCAGTCACGCCAAAATACAATACACATATGATTACTTTTCATGTATGGATAATTTCAAATGTCATCTGAAATGAAAAGTAATCATAAAGTAACGAATACTTCGTATTGATTACTATGAAAAAAGTATCGAGTACCGATGATTACCTGAAAGTAACGAATTCGCACATCACTAGTATCGAATGAAATTATCGTTTGAATGCTCAATCGAGTGCTATCATCCCAAATAGCACAAATTTCGATATCGCATACTTGATATCTAGTGAGAGAATCCGACCCCTGGATACCAAAGAACGAGTTAATAAAATAAAGGTATTATTTTTATAAAATAAATACTTTTGTAGTTCTCTAAAGTAATTCAGTTAAACCATCGAGTAATAATCTATATAAGAGAAGTTAATTTCATACAGTTTTTTTTCATACCGATTTTTCTAAAGCCAATTTTAAAATTATGCTTCTTAGATTTATGTACATAAAATCTTCTTCTTAGATTTATGTACATAAAATTCATATATTATAGTACACTAAACGACTTTTAGCGCAACCCGACGGAATTAGCACATTATATTAAAAGCAACTACAAAACCCCTAATTAAGAACGTAAAACAGAATACACAAAATTGAAATAAAATATTCTAAATATTTCCCGCACACCACCACCACACAATCACAAGACGCAAAATAATAGAGAAACAAATACATTCAAAAGAAACATCATTTTAAAATTGGCTTTAGAAAAATCGGTATGAAAAAAAGTGTTTGAAATTAACTTCTCTTATATAGATTATTTTTATTAATTACTCAATGCTTATATATGTAAAGAATTTAATAAAATTTTCATTTGAGCGTTTTTTTTGGCCGCTAGTGTATATCAAGATAACCCTAATAGGATAATACTATAATATCTGAACTCTGGAACATTTGCGAAACATTACCTTTATTAGTGAAGCATATATTCAAATTTAAATAAATATTGCTCAGACATTTTTGTCGTTACGGGTTACGTTGCTGGGTATCCAACGAAAGTAGTGCGAGGATTGCTTGAATGTGGTTTTTGATTCAGAAAATTCCGTTTCCAATTCACTTATAATAGCGGTGTATTATAAAAGGCACATAAAGTATCACTATCTATTGTAAAAATGTCAAAACATGAGATAACTTATGTAATTTTTTTTTCTCTAAATTTACATAATTACGTAAACCAGAGTCTCATGCTTGAGGTTTATGAGACGGTTATGTTTTCCTATTTTTATGCCTGGGTTATGTTTTACTATTTATTATTATGTATATTTGTATTATACATATACATATACGTTTTAAATTTGCATTCAAATTTTTTTTATGTACTATACAATTTTTACTGGTATTTTGGAGCTGTATTCTTATGCTAGAGATACTCTCGCCGCTGGTGCCGCGATGACGCTTTGCCGAGCTGTCAAATAAAAGTTCAGATATATAGAAATATATGAAAGCAGATAAACTCGCCGCCGGGCTGCCGCTGGTGCCGCAACAATGTTGGTTCAATTTCAACTTTTTGCGGCGGTGATGGTTTGGAATGTCAGTTTTTTATATTGTTAATCTCATAAAAAAAATTTTTTGTTAAAGAAGTAAGATGAGTTTTACAGAAAAATTAATTAGTAAAAACTAATGAAATTTAATATAACAATTTTATAAAACATAACATTTTATATAAAAAAAAATAAAAATGTTTGGTTATGTTTTTGTGACGTTCTACCGCTTTGAGAGTATCTACTCAAAAATTCTACAACCATCACGGCCATCATTTGAAATTTCAAATCGGCTGATCGTCGAGTGCGGCGCGGCGAGAGTATCTCTAGCATTATGCGTTATAGTTATACAATATACCGTTATACATACCAATCTCTTCCCTGTTTTCTGCTGCAGATTCTAAATGCAGATTAACGAAAAATACTAAATTAAATTATATAATAGTGAAAATCTGATGTTGAAAATTGTTTAAAAAAAAGTAGCAATCTCGGCCAGTAGCTATTAAAAAAATTGTGTATGGCAGTATGGTGAATGTAAGATTTCATTATTGCCATAGTGTATTTTATTTTTCCTTTCTAATAAGAAATTGTCCTACTGTTTCTACGACTTTTATTTCAGTTGGTAAAAATTAATTGCTTCCAAAGGAATTCTATATGTATAAATATTTCACAGACAACTAAAGTCTAATATAAATAGCATAACAAAAAATTTTTTGCAGTAACACTAGCAAATTACAAACAGGAACATCGGAAGTTTGTATATTTATAATTATCACACCGATACTGCAAGAATATGGTGCTTACAATAATGTGTATAAATGCACGTGGACAACAATTATATTATTAATATATATAATAAAATATATCGTGTTATATTATATTTACTTTAACCATAAGTAAAGTGTATACTTTGTTTTTTCATTCTTTTATCTAAAATAAATAATGTATACTGAAGTTTGTGTATCATTTTATTTAATAAATACAGAAAAATATTTGTTGGTAATACAAATTTAATTAAGATCACGTCTAAACCCGTCTTCAATCATAGGATCAGTTATCATTGGAGAATTGGGATCTGAAAGCATTTGTAATCCAGCCACATCTATAGAACCCAATTCTAGATCCAAACATCCAAATATTTCTGAAAAAGAATATAAAAATAATGTAATAATGAAAAAAAACGTGAATAAAAGTATTATAGCAAATCCCTGTAAAACAAATTCCAAAACTTCTATTATTAAATAAATAAATCAATAAATCAAAATAAGATTTTTTATACATCACATGATGCAAATTCGTTGCATTTAAAGCGAGCGTTCACAGTTGAATCATTTAAAAAAAATTATGTTATATTAGGAATTATTAGAAATTATGGATGTAATATATTCGATTTTTAAGTTCAATGTTTTTTTTTTAAAAGCGGCTTGCTATTAACGCTGATTCAGGAAAATACCGGTTTGAGTATAAGAAAAAATAAATATTTGCTTATAAAATTATGGATGAATTATAGCTTTAAATCACACCGACTATAATTTATTAATGTAAATCAATCTATTCTTGTCCCATTAGGAGTAGTGAAGAAAGAGATTGACAGAATCACGGAGAAGAAGGTAGCTGAAATATGGGTCAATACAATCACCTGTCAGGTGACCAAATGACTTTGGTCAGAGAGGAACCTGCTAAGGTTCGTCAAGAATGCGGGGTGGCTTGAAATGCAGTAGAGGGTAAATATTGTCGTTACTCAAGGGCACTAGGCCAACTATTATATACATTAATTTATAATATTAAATATCACAAAATAAATTAAAAAGCGTTATTAATATTAATTGAAAATAAACTGATTTGCTTAATTAACAATTATGTTAATTAAGCGAATCAATAAGTAAATTAACAACAGGAATTGAACGATATAAATAAGAACTTGATTTTCGTTAGTTACGGAAATCAAGGTAACTGACCGACTGCTGCAATTTTATAATTCAAGAAAAGAATAACCAAATTAATATCGAAGAGTTGATTCGCGACGTGATTAGAGTTATGACGTATTTTGATTTAGCCTAAGTTTATATAGTAATAATAGTAAAATTAAGAGAAAATCTTGTGTTCTTAATATATACAGATTTTACAGGGTCTCCATCAAAGTTACAAATTCTATAAAATATATGATAGATGTTTAAAAATATGAGTAACTTTTAATAAAGTATTGTTTGTTACAGACATACTGTTAAATACAAAGCGGGGTTTTTGAAACATAAATAATAAATAATTCTTATTTTTTGAAACATAAATTCTTATTTGACATTATGAATAGGTCGAAAATCAGAATTTTTTACTTTGCATATTTTTTAAGAGTTAAATAGTGGTGTTCGGGACTAATTATTTTACGAGTAGTTACGGAATAACTATGAAGTATGGTGTTGTGCTTGAGGGATGAAACTTTTTTTAAGCGTTTTCAAGGTCGGCAACGGCAAGTCCAAATATGCATAAAAAACTGTCCGCGATACCCATACCTAAAATTTGCATGGGCGATTTTAATAAAATTTTGCACACAGGTTCATGCAAACTTCACCCAGGGGCCCATATAAGATGGGTATGATACTTTCAGTGGGACCATGTTAAAATTCCCCTTTTATGTGGAGAGCTATGTGTTTTTGTTATACGGAAAAATTTCAAAAAAAAATCCATATCGCAGATTTGGATAAAATTTGGTACATAGGTTGGTATCATGACTGTGTACAAGCGTATCCTGGTACAGGTCAGTAGTTTCAGAAGTCTATACTAAAACTTCTGATTAAAATTTCATATGTTCTAGAATCTAGAGCATATAGTATTTATTATCTAATTTAAATGAAGTTTGACACAATGATATATTTCTGATGTACTTGGGTCTGAAAAACCCAATCCATGTTCAAATTTTCAATAATATTTCATAAGTTCAATGTTGAACATCGTACAGTAATCGTCACCGGATTTTAACTATATTTCACACACAGGTTAATGCTCCGAAATTTTGTAGCTTTAGTAGATTCATGGGAAACTAATTTGTGAAGAGCTTAGTTTCCAAAGAATATTTCATACAATTGTAGATCAGATGGTAAATATTATCCGATTTTAATCAAATTTGGTACCCATGATAGATTCGTGATTACGCATATTTTCAGGCATAAGTTAATAGCTTTTATTGAAAATATCATACGATTCTAATGAAATTTGGTACACATATTAGTTTTGTAATGGAAGTAGTGCTATAAAATTTAGAGTAGGTAGTTTTCAAGTTTCAAATCTTTTGAAATTGTTGATATATGTTTTGAAATATGAGTAATTTTTAATAAAATACTGTTTGTTACAAAGTTAGCTAATTTATATGATTTAATTTACCTTTTGAAAAATCTTGGTTTACTGTCGAAAAATCTGTAAAAAAACATCGCAAAAATTTTAAACAATATTTATTTAACAAATATGAAAAAAACTTACCGGAGAAAACTATTTCAGGTATTTTCGTTGGTATGTTGGATGTAGGGCAATTTGTTTCTTGCAGTGAAATTGTCATATTACATGATGTATTCCGTTTTGAATTAGAAAAGTTTCCATTTCTAGGTACTGTCATATTGTTAATTTTACCTGTGATATTGTTGATGTAAGACTGAGAACTATTAGCACCATAATTATCCGAGTTAGAATCAAATTGAACAAAGGCATTTCCATCAAACTGAAATATAAAAATATTTTTAATTGTATTGTTGTATATTTTTACAGACTACAAAAACTACTATTTATCGAGTATATATGAAATAATTATGTAATGAATGGAATTGTAAAATCGGTAATAGTTAAAAAAAAAAACTCAGTTTCGAACTGCAAAGTAAAATATTAGGTTATCACATCGTGCCACCTAGTGCACAATATAAACGGCTACATAGTAGAAATATTCAATAACTATGATTAGGAGTTGTTATAACATAACTGGACAGTTATAACGGATGAAGGAAAAAAACAATGGATTTTACTCGAATCAAATTTTGTTTAAATTTGGAGGGTTGAGATTCAAAATTATTAAAATCTATATGTTGTAATAAAAAACTGAAATTTTATACACGTTCCTTAAATGATAAATGCTCTTAACAAAGCAATGTTTGTATATATAAGCTACGAAGCGTCTCTCCCCGTGTGTTATTTGTAATTGTTTGCATTGCATATTATTAATTTAATATCACATAGTTGTTTGGTGTTTTACTCGTGAGTACAAATATTAATTTTGCTTTGATTTTATTTTTTGGGTCATAGTCAATTTGCCGAAAATATTTTTTCATTTGACCGTCTGAGTGTCATTTGATCTATTTTGTTAAGTTTAAAATTTTTAATTTTCTTAAAATATTATATTAATCGGTTGTTTAGTCAATAGGCTAAAGTATGTTTAGCTAATTGTCTTCTAAAGTAATAGAATACTATTTAAAATCCTTTACCGCTGGTGGGGGAGATTTTATTTTGGTATTCAACTGATTATTAAACAACTGAAGAATTCTAACTAAGACCCTTGTTATAGGGGAAGCCTTGTTAAGTCAAACAACAGTTATAATTGAATTTATAGGAAATTTATAGGAAATTTTGTCTAAATAACTCAATTACAAATCATAATTAAAAATATGTATAAAAAATATAAAACCTTAAAACAATGTAAAAAAAATATGCTTAATTAGTTAAAATTGCAATATTAGCAATTTTATTTAATTATTTTTGAATTATTTCCCATTATATATTGCAATTGAATTGTAATCTGATCATCAAATATTTTTTTTTTTGATAATTTTGATAGCCAGGTAAAATTAAAGAATGCGTAGAATTTTAATTTTGTGTTATGTTCAAGAATTGTTCTCAACATCGGTTATTTGTAGTATTTGAAAGAGAGTCATCGATATTTCTGAAGTAGTTAAATTCAGAGGCAATTGTCTCAAATATTTTAATTTTATTTGCACAGATTTCAATTCCACTA
Organism: Rhamphomyia laevipes; assembly: GCA_963920725.1. Classification (NCBI taxonomy): domain Eukaryota; kingdom Metazoa; phylum Arthropoda; class Insecta; order Diptera; family Empididae; genus Rhamphomyia; species Rhamphomyia laevipes. The sequence goes on along the minus strand of OY987259.1, from coordinate 24,528,577 downwards.
ATTTTTGTGGGCATCTTAAAAAAAATAATGAATTAATGCAAGACTTTTGTTCTAATTTAGCCTCAATCGAGTATCGTAGAGCCTAAATGTGAATTTTGTCATAGCTTCCAACGTAAAGTACGTTAATAATTTGAGTGGTATGTGTATAATACTACTAATAATATTGACTCATATAGTCAGATCATGAACCTTTTTTTTTGGTAATGAAAAGAAATTTTCCGAATATTCAGAAATAATTAATAAAGGAATGGTAAAAGAAAGGGTTATTCTCTGATTTGTAGATTCCATTTCAAGCAATCGGATTTCACAGAATAAAAGGGCGACTTATTCCAGAAGCCGCTACGCTTTATTTACCCACAATAATTGCACAATTAAACTAGTGGACACAAATGAACGATCCGATCCCGCAGTATGGAAAAATATTGATGAAATATTTATCTCTTGATGAAGTATCGGAAAGTTTCTTGAAGTTTAATATCGAACCGTTAAAAATAAAACCAAATTAAATTTTGATGAATATATAGTTTTTAAAAAACCAATAATAAAGGTAGATTAATAAAATAAAGGTAGATTAATAAGTAGAAACTAAAATTTTTAAAGAATGGAAATGTTCTAATCAATGATTTATATTGGATAATACCAAGGAAACAAATTCTAACTAATTGGTCACAAACTCAAAACTTACTTTCTCGTTATAAATTCCATGATCACATAATTCAAAAATTAGAGATTTTTTTATACAAACAAGAGAGTTAATTGTTTTTTAAATAAATTTTCACAATTAATTAAAATTTGAAATTATAGATCTATAATCAAAATTAAATGATAAATTGTAACTAAAAAGTAAAGTAGGAATTTCTAAAATTTCGTCAATAATATTATTTAAATAATAAATGCATCAGTAGTTTTAAGTTTATTCTGAAATAATTATAATAATGAATGAAAATAAAACTTATATTAAAAAAAAAAAAAAAAAAGAGATATACAAAACAATTATTTGTATTAGATAATACGCACAATTTTTTATTTGTTGAATTTTTAAATATGTATATATTTTTTTTTTTTTTTTGGGCAATATTTCAGGAGTTCTTGGATAGGTAGTTTTAGTTTCCAAATTAGATTCCAATAAAACTTGGTACACAGATTGGGTTCATGATTAAGAAGGTGTCACCTAGGTAGAAGTTCACTATTGGAAATCACTATTGGAAATATCTACATAAATCATTAGTTATATGCTAAATCTAATTAGCAATTCTTTTTTACATTACCAATGACTTTATCCGAATCGTTTGAATAATTTATTATACAAGTCATTTTTATTTTATTTCTTATAGATAATGAACACTATAAAAAACCATCCTCATATTTTTTTAAAACTGTTTTTTTTCTATTAACGGAAAGTTAATAATCAATGTTATATAAATGATACTTGTTTTATATTTTTTTTGGTTAATTAAAGAGTATATTGTCATGTGCATTATATATAAAGTATAATATTAAAAATATAATATAAAGCTTATTACATTACTTAATAAAGTTACCTGAATTGAACTTAAAACATCATGAGAAGATGGTATATCAGAAATTTGATCTGCTGAATTGTTATCCACCTAGAAAATAAGATTATTTAAATATTAATTTCTAAACTTTAAAAAAAATTAACATAAGGAAAATATTATAATATTAAGTCCAATTATTAAAATGAATTAATTATTATTTTTAACAATTAAAACTTTTTTTGTTTAGTGTTAACCTGCACTTGTGCTGTCCACGTACAGCCCGACTCAACCAAGCTTTGTAATAAAGTAGCCCAATCCTTTGAAGAAACAGCAGCATAAAATTTATACACGAATAATATAAAATCTATGAGATATAAATAATCAGTTGAAAAAGAAAAACTTTGGGCTAACATTTAAAGTAGAATTTACTGAATATTTTTAATAAAATATTTATAAATTATTTTGTTTTGTTAAATATTTTATCAAATAAAATAACCCTTGATAATTGTGGTATCTGTATCATATTTCAGCAAAAATGGAGAAAGGCGATTAAGAAATTATATTTTACTTTTATACTATACTTTCCAAATTCAACATATTATCTAATACCCATAATAAAAAGCTGTTCCCCTGGATAAAAAGCTGATCCCTTGGAGCAATTGGATTCCTTAACAGGACTGTGAAATAAGTACACGGAGTGGACGAAAGTATCACTTGGCTACCTACTTCAAGACCCTTCCCGAGATACAATAAGATCGATATATTCTAAGAAGGTAAGAAACACATAACCTATATTATAGGTGGACTCTTTAGATCAAGTGTGATGTGGGCAATTTACAAAGCTCATGTATCAACGGCAGGATAGCGGCCACACCGAAAGCTGATATAAAACAGACATGTCCAAAAAAAAACTTGAAAACTACAAAGAGTGGCGTTACTGGAATTATGTCGACAAGGGTAGATCGAAATTATATCAAATAAATTGGATGCTTCAGATGAAACAAAATGCAGAAGTGTCATTGGTTATAGAAAATTAAATAACATCACTGATGGGGATACTTCAAATATACCTAAAATATTTTCAGATACAAGGTTTTATCAAGTAACATTAGTCCAAAAGATTCTGCAAACACTCCCTATGATCATTATGAATTTTGCGAAAGCGAAAGCAACATCGTATTTGCGAAAGCGAAAGCAACATCCTCCTGAAGGAGAAGGACAGAGGGAAAGAGTTGCTTGCTATAGAACGACAAAACCTTCTCTCCAACACTCTGGCTGACTCTGACGGGGTCAAACAATGGTCGATTCTAAACTGGTGACGGTTAACCCCTCAGAACTTAGAAGGTTCACTATAGCTAGACTTTCAGTTCGTGGCTCAGACTAAAACTCAGACCTACACCGATTCTGATAAATTTATTGTAGGAAAAATAAAAAAGAATGCAATCATAAAAATAAAATTAACGAATTTGGTTATCTAAAGACGGGGGAAGTAAATCGGGGTTCTCCAAAAAATTAAGTACTACATACAGTTTCAACCTAAGAACGTCTCATGAAAAAGGCTTGTGCTAATTTCAAGGTATCAGGTTAAAGTCAGATTTCAGACTTCTGTATACTTTTGTTTGGAGTGTGTGTGAAAGTTTTGAACACTAAAGTAGAATTGCTATATGATAATTCTGTTAAAGTGTTATAATTTTGTATTTATATAACCTACAAACGTCAATAATTTTTATATTAGTTTTCAAAAGGAGTCATACATAGTTGTGGTACTGCGAACGTGAAAAAATACAATTTAATTAAAATAATATAATGTTATAAGGATGGACAGTAATGTAATAATACGTCATTTTCATTTTCATTAATCTAACTTTTGTTGCAGCTTTTGCATTATACATATATATATATAATAAAAATCGTAAGGGCCCTATCTAGCACTGGGGAAGTTCTGGAGCACGGGATAGCCCTAACACCCCCTTAGCCAACTCCACTTTTCTGGTGGTAAATTTGTTTACGCCATAGCTGAAGCTGAGGACATACTCTATATACATGTAATTTATCAACATCTATAGTTGGTGCTAAATTGGCAAATTCAAAATTAGATTATGGTTAATATTGATACAAAGTTAATTTTTTGTTACAATCTGCATTTCGAGCTTGTTTTAAATTTAAAAAAAAAATCTGGCTTGGGTAAAATTTGGAAATAAAAAAAAGTCGTATATTTTCAGGTTAGTAGTAGTTGAATCCTTTTGAAAATAAAAAAAATATTGCCGTTTATAGGTTATAGAGGTTTTGACAAGAAATGGCTGATCGATGATATAGCACTCTTTTGGTGGTAATAGCACTTCCCTAGATTCAACTTTTTAAGGGCTCCACGGATAAAACTTTTTTTGATTTTGTTGGGTAGGTAATCGACAGGCCTTTCACACAAAAGTTTTCGTAGCTTCGGGATGAACCTACAGGCCTTATAACAGGCTTTATAAATTTTGTTCTAAAAACAGATTTTCTAAAAAAATTTTAACAGTAATAAACATTTTTTTCCCTTAGAAAAATGCGCACTAATCTTTGAAATAAAAAAACAATTACTAACATTTCTTCACCAAATATAATATCTCTCGAAATATAATTTCTACTGAAATCGGGTAGTTAAATATCAAAATATTCCAGGTATGTCAAGATTAAAATAAATTTATTACTTTTGGGTTTCCCTCTTTTAATTAATTCCCTGTTTTAAATATCATCAAAAAATATTGACTTAACAAGTAAAGTTTAAATTTTAAAAACAAAATATTTTCTAACGAACAATATGTTGACATGTTAATAATTTATGGTGAAGCACGAACAACCGCGCTGAAGCTAGAAGATTGTATGCAGAATGATTTCCTTGTAGGAGACAGTCAGCAGCAAGTACATTTGTTACAATATATCAAAGACTACGAGAAAGAGTATAATTACAACTATTAGCAATAGAACGAGGAAGAAATAGTATGACAACTACAGAGAACAATATCAATCAGCACAGTATTAATATTAGCCATTAGACTGTCATTAATGCTAACGGCTGTACTTAATATTTTACTTAAATATTAAGTACTTAAGCAGTAAAAAATCACTGTTCCGTAAATATCGTGCCCTCTCTACACACTGGTATTACATTACAGGTACAGTAAATACCACTGGGTGGGATATACAAACAGTATGTGCCTATCAAATAGAACAAATATTTGGAATTAAGTATTAAAGTGGTAAAGAAAAATACGACCAACAGGAGTTTGTGAAAATGACAATTCTATTCCCAGTAACGACCTCGTGGTTTTCACAGAGGTTCAAAAATGAACTAGGGTTGCGGAGCTGGTATTTTCGCCGAGAACTTCAACCTACAGCTCTGCGTCTGGGTATAAAAATTACAATATTATTTAGTTGAAGTAAAACTGGATAAATTGGTGGCCTTCATGGAGGAAGTAGGAAGGGCTTGTGTGTTTTTATCAAGAAGGAAAAACGTCGACGAGAGTGTATAACGAGTCCTTGTGTCTAGATACGTCCAGGTCCGTGTATTCAAATGTTGTAGATTATTATAAGGAAGTAATTACTCACGTAGAAAATGATGCTTCAACAGCTAATGAAAAATAAAATTCATGTTATTAAATATATAATAACTAATTGTAAATACTCAATATCAAATTTAAAAGGTCATGAAAAATTCTTTATTGAAAATATTTATCATCTCATAATCAATTTATGAGTGTTATGACTGTTAATCTGGCAACTCTGGTAGATTGTTAAAATCAAAAAATTTTACGCTCCGATAAAAATATTTTATATTTATGTATAAAATTAGTTAAAAATAATTTAAATGACATTACTTAAAGGTGTAAAGTAAAAATGAATAAAAAGATAATATATATATGACAAGAGACAAATGTTTTGGATAAAATTTGATTTTCAAATTCGTTAGTTTCATTGGTCGTGCCGGCATATTGCCTACCTGTTATCTACCTGTTAACTTTCAATTAATTTTAATACTCTGTGTTAGGTGGTGTTATCAGTTGTTTTAAAACTTACAAGTGTTACAAGTGATAAAAAAATAAAGAAATAACCATGCATTTCAATATACTTTCTTGAGAACGGATTGATGGCCTGCATAAAATCCCGATCTCAACCAATAGAAAATATTGAGAATGCATTGAAGTGCAATGTCCGTAGAATGCAGCCGAACACAAATGAGGAACTTTGGAGAATAATTGAACAGGTATGGGAGGAATTGGACGCAGATTATTTATTGGCACTAGTTCAATCAATGCCAGCCAGGTGTGCGGCACTTGTAGCAGCCATAGGGGTCTAATTAATTATTAGCTTGCACAAAAATGTATAATTTATTTTTGTTCCTCTCGCCCACAAATTTTATAATGGTCTAAAAAATTATACATTAAAATATAATATTATTAAATAAAAATAATGTAACTAAGTACAATAAATAAATAAAATCTACTAATAAATATCATAAATTAAATAACTACGTAACAATAATTACCATATGTAATTAATGTAAATAAATAATTAAAAATAAACTTTTGCAACCCTATTAAAAATAGATCAAATAAGATAAAATTGCCAAATGCTGAGAGAGTACATTTAGTCAGTCATCAGTCGGCAGTCATTCGTCATAGTCATTGTATTATATTATATCAAGTAAAAATAAATTAAGTTTGTTTTTTAAAAAAATTCGTATTTTCTTAAAAACTATAAAAATTATCGCAGCCTGCTGAAGGAGCATTTATAGTTGGAAACATTCCACCCAGCTATAGACCTATACCTGGGTACGCTTGTCCACAATCATGGTACCGATCTATGTACCAAATTTCATCCAAATCTGAGATATGAAGCCAAAATACAGAGGTTTCCACATAAACGGGTACGTTTCACATGGTCCCACTGAAAGTATCAATCTCTTCTTGTGCGGGCAGTGTGTGTGAATCTGTGCCACATTTCATTCAAATCTGACGAGCGGTTCTAGGAGATGTTGCTGCGCAAATGCAAATATTTTTTTTTTCATTTTCGGACTTCCCGACCTCGAAAAAACCTAGAAAAAAAATTTCAGCTTCATCTATTTTTAAACCATCAAAGCCATCACCAGACTTCATAGTTATTCTGTAAAAATACGAATTCGCTTTGGTCGAACCCAAATCGTACCATTTCTGCACTGCCTTTTCACCAACACATTCACAAAAACATATATTATTTATCTTTGAAAAAATAGTTAGTTTTGCAATTTTTAATTCGTTTTGAGCGAAGTCATTTATGTTTAAGTAGGCATTTAATAATAAAAAATATTTAAAAAAATGTAGTTGTAGATTGTAGTGGACGCTTATAAGATAAATAAAAATAATTATTACAATTGTAAGAATAAAATATTATTTAAAATACAATAAAGTATATTTTAGTGATGGAGACGGCGAAAATACTTCAGAAAATAGTTTGTGGTAATATTTAGTGATGGAGGAAGCAAATAGGTCAGAAAATGGTTTGCAGTTACACATACCAAGAAAATTAATTGAACATAAATCTAAAGTGTAAAATACTTAAGAAGTAATATGGGATATTTTCTTTACATATAAATAAATATTAGATTTTTTTTTTGTCTATCAAAAGAAAAGTATTCGTATATTTATTAAACTAAATTAAGGAGTAGATAAAAACATCCACATAATTCGGAAACAGGAGTACCTTAGCAGATAACTCATAGCTAGTTTTTATAAGTGATTTGTATTTAACAGTATTTTGTAATAACATAAACGGGAAAATCGAACATGGTGAAAGTTTCATATTATACAGTCATCAGGATGAAATTTGTGAGAGCCTATATGCTAAATTTCAAAATCTGAAGATCGGTTCTAGAAAATGTTTCTGTGTACTGTGTACAAACAAATTTTGTACGAAATGTCTTATTATTGAATGAACTTATTGAAGCTACCGACTATAAATTGGAGCATTCACTAGGTAACTAAGTGTTTCAGTTTAAAATATTGTTTGTTTTGTGAAAACCCTAAAATGAGTTAAAAAAAAAGGAAAATAGCTGAGGGAAACAGAAATTTTAATAGAATGTAGACCGAGAAGTTTGAAGTTGTTTTTGCATTAACAGAATTATAAAAACTGATTGTATAAGTAAGTGGGTTTTATTTATTTATATATCGATTTTTCAAATATGTTTACGGCTCTTTAATTTAAAATTTCTAATTTTTTTTTTCTAATTTGGCTCTTTGTATGGAAAAGGTTCCCGACCTCTGCTAGAGGTCAGTACCTAAGGGTTCCAACGTTCCAAGCTAAAATTTCAAATTAATATTTCATATGTTCTAGATCATATGGCAAATATTATCCGTTGGTCTATAAAATTTAGGGTTGGAATTGTCACTGTAGGGATATTCTATAAAATACAACATTGGTGGCTTAAAAGATGTGAAATTTGTAACAAAACATGTTTGTTAATTTTAATTACAAAAACCTGTTGAACATAAATCACTGTACAATATAATTACAAGTTATCTGCTCCCCCTAGTTAGCAGTTTTTTTATAATGTGTCTGACTATATTGTAACTTTATTAAAATAGTAATTATTATACCATTGACTGACATTGTAATTATTATACCATTCCAAAGAATTTTCAAACTTTTAAAATTTATGTCCTTCTAGAATTTAAAAATAGAGAAATAAATTGTAATTTTTATCAGAAATTAATTTTGAGTTGCATTAAGTAATAAATTGAGCGGCTCCCTAAATACAAAAAAAACTATATTTAGAATCTTCTATTATATATGAATTGGTTATTAGCATTAGAAAGTGTAATATACTAATCTAATATATTGATTATCTAATTATTATTGAAATAAATTCTTATCACAATATCATACAACTTTGGTTGCCTTGTATGGTGCAGTATACTACGAAATTAAATGATAACGTAAAACTTACCAACGAAATATGTTCAAAATGATTTTGAAACGATTGATTAATATTACATCCTTCTCTCCTCTCAATAAGATTATTTTCATCTGATTGGCTATAAAAAAATATTAGTTTTAGTAAAATTATTTCATAATGCTGATGATGAAAAATTGTAATAGAAATGTATCTGGCAATGTTGTTGTTTTCAAATATAAACAGAATTTACAATAATATTAGTAAACAGTTGTGTGTTCATATAGCTGCTTATTATACAGGGCGCCCGTGCTATGTGTGCGTTAATTTCGGGAGGTGATTGGGCATGACGAAAAACGAAAAAAATCGTTCTACAGGGGCCTCTAAAATTAACACACACGTAGCGCGAGCACCCTGTATATTATCATATAATACGCGTCACTTTTAAAGTCTGTCTCGTTTCGTCGAACTGTTAAATGCGACGAAACAATGAATCTAATTTTAATCATAGATATTAACTATTAATTGTTTTTATTAACTTTTATTGTTGTGACAATTATTTTTGATAATATTTATCATTGATTACTATTGAGTATAATTACTCATTATATTATCGTTATTTACTTTTAATTTATTTTTATTATTATAGTTAATTTTTATAACATTACCTGTTTCTAGTAGCTGGAAGCAGACTACAGGATGAACTAATATTTTCGATCCTCCCCTGATCATATGGCAACATATCTGAACTTGGCCTACCGTATTCTGACATATAAGTAGTATTATTCTAAAATGTAAATAATTGAATGAAATTAAGATATAAAACTAAAACTTAAAATTTGATTATTTTATAATAAGCGTAGTACTAAAGGTGTTACTATTTACTATATATAGATTTCTAAAAGTTCATAATAACTAAAAATATCTGAAAACATTAGGATCGTGATGGGGATGTTTTGGTAATTACAATTATGATAACTCGACAGAGCAGGCAGATGCAATGATTCGAATGCACTTCTCTGGAGGGAAATGAAGAAGTGACACGAGCTAGGGAAAGATCAGACAAGCTATCTCATCCGTCTCACCTACAAAGGATTGTTGTATCCTATCCTTCTAGATGCCCTGATGGAACACGTTTATGTGATTATGAAGGCAAGTATGTAGGGAAGGTACGGAAGGCAATGTACCACAAGAAATACATACTGGCGGCTTTCTTTGATATCGAAGGAGCGTTCGATAACCCTAACTTCGAGTCAATGAAACAATCGATGAGTCAGAGAAAAGTGGAACCCACGTTAGTGAGGTGGATGATCTCAATGCTTAAGAGATGACTGACCTTAGATGAACTCGGTAACGCGATAGTCGTGAGAAGATTTGCGCAGGGAGGGGTTCTGTCGACATTTCAATGCAATTTATTAGTGGAGTCACTTCTGTGCAAACTCAAACGAACCAGATACACAACCGGCTTTGCTGATGATGGGAACTTTATAATTGAAGGCAATCACCTAGCTTCCTTATGCAAGCTTATGACATCTGGTATTGATTGATGCACGGAACACAATCTTTCGGTAAACCCTAGTAAAATCGAATTGATTCTATTCACTAGTTAACGGAAAAACCCTCTTGTTAGGTGGCCCTCTTTCTACGGAGTACAAATGCCACCGGTACAACTACACCGCAATAACTGCCACCGGTACAACTTGCAAAGTATCAAGCAGTAGTTCAGTGATTATCTGGAGTGGAGTCAGTATAACTGGGGCTATGCTAACGGGGTCGTCTTCTCAACCTTCCGCTCTGGATTGAGTAGTAACGTTGGAAGCGAGTATTTACCGTTCAAGTATCACAATGATATCTAAGCTCATTTTTGAGCGGATGTTTCATTTTGACATCCCCGTGAGGACAAACTGGATTGAGACCAACGTCACTGAAAGCGGTCCTATGTGTAAATTTGTTACATTGATGGGTCTATAATAAACGACAAAACCGGGGCTGGAGTCTACCTTGAAAGCGCGAATACGGAGTAGAGTTATCCTCTAGGGGAATATACCACTGTATTTCATGCAGTACTGTATGCCATCATAGAAGCAGTAACTCTCTACAGAATTGATGGAGTAAAACTCCATTCTAGTGCTAGTGCATTATTCTGTGGAATTGAACCCTGCATAGGAACTTCCTACGCTGGTGTGAAAATGAGGCTACAGAAAGAGCTAATATAGTACCATCAAGAGTATTGGCAAAGTACGGACGACTATAGACAAACCAAGATGTTTATTGTTGGGCCCGATCCTAAGTGAATAAGATTTTTCTTGCAACATAGCTGTAAGCTCCTCAGTAATATGGTGGCGATCTAGACGGGACATTATCCACTAAATGAGAACCACAACAGAATCGGAGTTACTACATCTTGTGAGAAGTATGAGTCGGTGGAACACTTCTTGTGCGATCGTCCAACATATATGCACACTAGGGGCTTTTTTTCTCGATATAACAGTGATCCCATCACTGTACCTGGCTAAGATTTCGAACTCTATCAAAAACTCAAAACCGTCTTGCGGAAGGTGCTAGAGCAGATCGTGTATCAGTTAACACCACTGTACCTAGCAATGGTGAACCAAATGACAACAATTTGAGGAACCAGCTTGGCGGAAGTCAACCAACCATGGCATGACGACAAGCTGTGGTAGTTCAAAAAAGATAACCTACACAGCCAGTCTACACCCATAACGTAGGACTGATTATAGTGAGTACGGTGTTTCTGCAAAGATTAAGCGAATAAAACGACTCAGCCCTTATCTTTACAAATGTGCAATGGACCGAAAAGTGTGTAAGTGTCTATACCTCGGTATTGCGGGCACGCCGGACATTATTTAAATTCAATTTCAATAATAAGTTACATTTTGTTCTAATATATTACATTTCTAATATATTATAACGTTAATACATATACGTATTAATATTTTTGATTAAAAATTTAATTTAAATTAATATAAAACTACTTTACATATCAACTAGATATTTTCCTACCTGCATATGGTTATCTCCAAAGTTATTTGGTTTATAGATATTGCTGTCACTAGGCGAATGAGCGCGAGAATATGGATTTCTAGGTGGCATCGGAATTGGAGACAATGTTGTAGGGGATGTAACGGGACTCTATGTAAAAAAAAATATACATTAATGTTTGTATTTATTTAAATAAGCATTATTTATAAGTACATATATATTTTTTTTATGAAAATTAAAAACTAAAATATTTCAAATAAAATTGTAAATCAACCTTCTTAAACTATTTTGGTTATGTTATGAATTAAACTTCTTTTATTAGGCGAATGATAAGAGGCAATAATAATGAGATAACTTCTAAGAAGACTAGTAGTACATATACATATTTTAATTTTTATTAAAATGTTTCGTTTGTTACGTTAGGCACTGAACAAATTCAATCATTTTTCTCGTCAGGTAAAAAATATTCTTTTTGTACCTTTTAAACATGTTTGTTATAAAGGTACTGTTAATTACAAAAAACTGTTGAACATAACTCACTGTAAAATATAACTACGAGTTATCTGCTCCACTTAGTTAGCAGCTTTTTTTTTGTTATATCCGAAGATTACTTTTAATAAAATGCGTAATTTTTTCAAAGTTTTCTATTTGTGGGATATTTTTGAAGTTTATAAATTTCGTGATTTAATTTTTAAATTCCGAGATTATGTATGTACATATGTATGTATATTCCATATAAAAATGTGATTATAAATTTACTAGTAGAAAATAGCTGTTAATTAATTTAAAAATAAATTACCAAACTAAAAGGGCTGCTAGATGTTTCTGATTCCTTACGTATTGCTGTCTTAAGTATTCCGGGGAAATGTATTGAAGTTAAATCGGGTAAAGACCCAGTATTAGCCATAGACGCTGATAGTTGATCTGTAGCTCCTACGTATGAACTAAAAGAAAAAATATACTTAGTAATTTTTATATTTTAATCCCTCAATGATAAATAAAATATATTTTCTATATCTTTGTGTAAATTACAATTATTTATACGGTATTTTGAGCTGGTTTACCTTATCGTTTTGACCGATAATGTCAAGTATTTTCAATAATTAGTAATATTGTTTCTAATCCAAAATTAATCCAAAAACAGCAGCTTTCTTATTATCGAAAAAGATGAAATAAGAGCCTCTGAGTGAACCAATTATCTGTATGGATTAGTGAGAACAAACAGAAAGATAGATATAATATTAACAGTATATCCATTTCTTTAAGTTCGCCATCAACACATGGAATTAAGTTGATTGAAATCGGCTTTACGGAAATTAAAGGAGTAGGAAGTTTCAGGTAAGAAGTTCGAGTTACCATTTTGAAAAGAAAAAGTTAAAGATAAAGAAGGGTGGTAAACATCGATGATAGAGAGATATTGAGAGCATTCAACAACAGTACAGTTTGCATCATTAAATCAAGTTGCCTATTTAAATTATTTTTGATGTTACTATTTTGAAATAGGCCTCCATCAGATAAGTGGTCAATAAAAGATTTTTAATAATTGATATCGCATTAGAAGTAATGTAATACAATTCGCCATCTGATGGGATCCAAGTTAATTTGGGTAGATTGAAATCCCCAACAATAATACAATCATCATCACAAGCCATGAACGCATTTAAAAATAATTGGTAACAAGCAAAAGGACTCGATGGGTGTATATAACAGTTCAATACCAAAACAGTTCTGCTGTTAAGTGATATTTTCACACAAATTAATTCAATATCAACCGTGTTTGGAATATCAAATAAGTACCTTTCGACCCGAAGAATTAAAACCGTCTTTGCGGTACACAATAAAGTCTGACGTGACAAGCTCGTTATAATTAAAACTACTACACAGATTTGTTTCCGTTAAGGCAAAAATATCAAAGGGAAGCGCTTGAGATTTTAAATAGTTTTAGTAAGTGCATTCACATTTTGGTTCGAAAGGGACAAACACTTTAGTTTTTTTGGACCGAAGTAAGAGATTTGGTGTCACTATTATAAGCAAATTCCTTAAAAAATAGTCTATTCGGCTACGAGTTCTTGTTCATTAAAATGTTAAAATGCTCATCAGGAACTATAATTTTAAATGATGCAACATGAGCAGAAGGCTTACTATTTTTTTTACATTTAATAGAATTTGGTATAAAATTAGTAAGTTGGCTTGAAATGTAAGTTGATACATCATCACAGGATGTTTCTGGATGATAACGTGAATTAAAAATAGCATTAAATTGTTATCGACAGAATTTCTAGAATAATATTACGCGATGTGTCTATTAGAATTTGATCAGTAAATTGTTCAAAAATTTGACTAGATAAGTCGCTGTTTTACTACTGACTTTAGTAAAGCATTTGATAAGCTATCTCTCTCAATTATTCTTTTTAAACTTGAAAAGTTCGACTTTAACAATTTCCTTCAGTGTTAAATTTATACATAGTCAATCGTCAATACAGAGTTCTATTTCGGTCGCCTCAATCTGAATCTTTTGTAGCCAGATCTAGTGTACCACAGGGTATCCATTTAGGACCTCTTATATTTATATTAACTGTTGATGATGTGTCTTTAATCTTAAAAGAAAGCGATTCATATATATTTGCCGATGATATGAAAATTTGTAGAATTATTTCAAATTTATCAGATATTTAAGCCCTGCAACTGGATTTAAAGATTCTCAGTCTGCTGTTCAAATTGTCTAGAACTAAATGTTGAAATATGCCAAAGCAAAACGTTCTCACGTAAACGTATCTATTTGCCTGAACGGAATTATAATCTCCATGGTATTCTTGTTCCAAGGGTTTCGAACATTCGCCAACATAACTTTTGCTGCCATTTTTACAATATAATTTGTAGAACTAATTCGATGCTTGGTTTTGTAAAACGATGATCTATAGAGTACTCATACCCATACGACGCTACAAAAGCTTTTTATATAACCGTGGTTAGACCTTTGCTAGAACATATTAGCCAAGTCTGGCGTCTTACCGTCTATCACGCAAAGTTAGATGCGAATTTGCATTTGTACTACCGCGTATGGCGAAATTCGCAAAGGTGCGAATGCGAAAATGAGATGGCATTTCTATTTTCACAATTTACCCTTTCGACATTTTCAAAAGTATTGCTACTTTCGCATATTTTTTTATAACTATTATTCGAAAAATATCGGATGTGTCGTATTTGTCAATAATTTGTTGTTTTTTAATAAAATTTATTATATTTTTAAATTAAGTATTTATTTATTTTTAATCAAAAATTATATAATGAATAAGATGGCCAGTAATATATTTTTACATTATTTTTCATTAAAAACTGGGGAGGGTCTTTAGCCAAAAAAACAGCTTTGCAATAAATATGGTTTGAGAAGAATAATTATTATATATATGGTTTTGATATTAGATATTTCAATGTGCTTTTTAACACAAAATATTTTTTATTTTCGATAAATTTTTTTCGTTATATATTTTTAGAAAGGGATAAAAAACATGTTGAGAAAGAGGAAAGAAATATAAAATATATTTTATAATATTGAACCATATAATATGCGTCTTTAACCTATATTGTTTCTTCTTGCATTTTTTGTTTTGCTTTGTTTTTTTTTTTGTTTTTGTTTTTCACAAGAAATTTTCAAGGCCAACTTTTTCAATTTATTTTCATAAAATTTAATTTTCATATTTTAGAATTTTAAGTTATTATGGAATCAATTAAGAGTGTTTTGTGACGGACTTTGAAGTAAAAAAAATTGACTTCAATTTGATTTGTTGAGGTCGGCACTCTATATGACTACATAGGACCTTGAAATTGTATGGGATTACTTAGTGAAGAGGGTAAGGTGTAAGGTCTCGTTTGTAGTATCAAATTAAAACCCTTATTGGGCAGAGTATGAAATGAATCTGCAAAAATCATTAATTTTGGAAATTAAAAACAAACATTTCTGATATTTAATATGAAAAACTGAAAATGCCATCACTATTTATGTATGTAAATATTTAATATTATGTAAAATATTACTAACTAACTACGAGTTATCTGCTACCCCTAATTTATATAAATTTGTATAAAGTTATAGAATTTGAATGTATGTATTGCAAAAATTTATTTGTGTATAGCGCGAAATAGTTTTCTATATTTATTTCATATTTCATTCAAGCTGCTAATTAGGGGTACCAGATAACTCGTAGTTAGTTAGTAATATTTTACATAATATTAAATATTTACATACATAAATAGTGATGGCATTTTCAGTTTTTCATATTAAATATCAGAAATGTTTGTTTTTAATTTCCAAAATTAATGATTTTTGCAGATTCATTTCATACTCTGCCCAATAAGGGTTTTAATTTGATACTACAAACGAGACCTTACACCTTACCCTCTTCACTAAGTAATCCCATACAATTTCAAGGTCCTATGTAGTCATATAGAGTGCCGACCTCAACAAATCAAATTGAAGTCAATTTTTTTTACTTCAAAGTCCGTCACAAAACACTCTTAATTGATTCCATAATAACTTAAAATTCTAAAATATGAAAATTAAATTTTATAAAAATAAATTGAAAAAGTTGGCCTTGAAAATTTCTTGTGAAAAACAAAAACAAAAAAAAAAAACAAAGCAAAACAAAAAATGCAAGAAGAAACAATATAGGTTAAAGACGCATATTATATGGTTCAATATTATAAAATATATTTTATATTTCTTTCCTCTTTCTCAACATGTTTTTTATCCCTTTCTAAAAATATATAACGAAAAAAATTTATCGAAAATAAAAAATATTTTGTGTTAAAAAGCACATTGAAATATCTAATATCAAAACCATATATATAATAATTATTCTTCTCAAACCATATTTATTGCAAAGCTGTTTTTTTGGCTAAAGACCCTCCCCAGTTTTTAATGAAAAATAATGTAAAAATATATTACTGTCCATCTTAATATTAGAGCGTCTTTGTTTTAATTTAAATAAGTATAATCTTATAATATAATTATGAGTATACAAAAAAATAATATGTAAGGATACAAAATATGGTTTTACAATCATAAATCCTGCCTCGCTAGTCTACTCGTCTCTTGACTCGACCGACGAATAATTCGGTATCATGGAAGTCGTCTCTCTATTAGGCGAGTCTAATGTTTAAAAAAACGGCAACACGTTGCTTATTATTTTGCTTCACTGGCAGCACAGCTATTGTTGACAGTAATGTTGACGTTGTTATTTTATTTTTCTCCATAACTTTCTTGCTTTTTACAAGAATCTCTCCCGATTTAAGCTTTTCTACATTAGTTATTGCCAGAATCAACTCTTTTGAACGATACAAAATCCCGGAATGCAAAATCCTAAAAATTACAAAATCCCGGAATATGTTAAATTCTGGAATTTAAAATCCCGGAATTTCAAAATGCAGGAATTCAAAATCCCGAAAGAATTATTTAGTAAAATAAATCCCGGAAATTTCATCAAAAAGATACCGTAATTTAAAATTTTAACCCACGTTTAGCGTTACAGAACCACGACGAGGATGTAGTGGAAGAAAGTTCAATTTTTTTTATATAGAAAAATAAAGAAAGAAATACGTAAATTCAAAGCAAAATAAACATAACTAAAATAATGCAATTAAATAAACGTAAAAAATATATAAAATAGATATTATGCCAGCGCATTATTAATTGCTATTCAAGAAATCAATTTCATCCATGGTTTCCTTATTATCCGTAACGTAACTAATTTAATTTTTTTATTTTTCTCGAATCTCTCCCGATTTAAGCTTCTCTACATTAGTTATTGCCAGAATCAACTCTTTTGATAAATCTGTGATCAATTTGAGCATATTTTTCTATTAGTAAATCCTCAACTTTCTTTTTTAATATATTTTTTCTCAAAAAGGTTTCAATGTTCCCCATACGAATGATCTTTTTATAGTTTGTCTATGAGATGACTATGACTTCATATATACGGGATTTTGAAATCCAGGACTTTTACACTTCGGGATTTTGAAAAGCAGACTTGTGTACCCAAACTAAATTTTTTGTATTTTATTTTTATAGTGCAGAATTTAAATGAAAAGTAAAATAATATTTATAAAAAAAACTGTGTTACAATATAATATTAAGTCGAATTTTTATGGAAAAACTATTTAGGGCGCTTCTATTTCACTTAATTATATGATTATTATTATATAATTTTGTTTGGCAGCATTTTTTTTAATTTACCGCGAATATATTCTGTGGGATATATAATAAAAATGTCTAAAAACTGATTTAGTAGTTTTTGGCTGAAGATATATCTATTTGGCAAACTAAGTTAATCTTAATTTTATATCTCAATATTTTTTTTTATTATTATTTAATAAATATGGCTTATTAGCTGATACCTGTTATGTTGATTAGAGGATACAAGACTTGGTTCAAAAGATGAAAAATTCATATTTTGTTCATTGGTTCCGTGATGCTGTGATATGGGTTGTGTATATCTTTTATGATTTGAGTTTTCAAAATTTCTCGTAGCTATATTTTTTTCCTGAAAAAAAAGGTATTGCACATTATTATTTTTATAAATAAATTAAAGAAAACAATTTCAAACTATATACAAAAAT
Organism: Rhamphomyia laevipes; assembly: GCA_963920725.1. Lineage (NCBI taxonomy): Eukaryota > Metazoa > Arthropoda > Insecta > Diptera > Empididae > Rhamphomyia > Rhamphomyia laevipes. Next base: position 24,510,553 of record OY987259.1, on the reverse strand, counting down.
ATAACTATAGTAACTGGAAAGGTACTTCCATTTTTATGTAAGAATTTTGTCATTTTTTAAATGAGAGTAGGGATTTTCAGATAATTATAGAAAATATTCAAATTTACCGGTAAGGGTAATTTTTTTACCGAGTTACCGGTAATAACAAAATTCGGTAAATTTGCAATCCCTAAATGAGAACAACATCTCTGAACATATGAGCCAGAATTTCTATTAACACCTTGCCAATATTTAATATTTTTAAATTTTTAAATTTTATCACTTCTATAATTATATTGAATACATTAATATTAATACAGCTACTGAAATACTGAAATCTCTCAGTAATCTCTTTACTGATATTTTCTAATTTATGAAAACCAAGGCACCAGGTCCAAATGTAATAAGTAATGAAATCTTAAAATTTTTAGATGACAATGGTATTAAATTGTTAACTCAAGTATTAAAGAAAATTTACAATTCTGTTGAAATACCTGACGAATGGTTAAAGTCCACCTACATTCTACCTAAAAAAGTTTAGTTTTGCGTCGACATGCAATTATTACAGATTACAGACTGATTAGTGTAATGAGTCATTGAAATTAAAAAGGGGGTGAGGCAAGGGTGCATTTTATCTGTTACTGTTTAATGCATACTCAGAACAAATCTTCAGGGAATCAATCGATAAATTAGATATAGGTATCAAAGTAAATGGAGAGCTATTAAATAACGTAAGTTTCGCTGATGATTCTGTTTTATTAGCAGATATCCTATTGGATCTGCAGAAATTAGTAAACGAACTAAATAAATTTTGTAAAAAATATGGTTATAAATATAAAAAAAAATACTTGGCTTTCAGCAAAACGCAAGTAATAAATCAGAGTCTGAAGACAGATAAGCATATAAAATTGAACGAGTATATATATATATAAGGTCAAATATCTCAGAACCGTAATAAACTGCAACTCACGAACAAATCAGAGTTTAATACCCGAATAGAAATAGCCAGATCACTTTTAGAAGTATGAACAATCTTTTTTGTAACCTAGCTACAAAAAACTAAAAGTGCTTAAGTTCTATAGTTGGCAAAGTTTTATTATATGGTGTCGAAACTTGGACACTTGGCAAACATGACCTACGCAAGCTTGAATCGTTTGAATATTATATTGAATGTAAAACATAGTGGGAAAACTTAGCTATTTTCGACACATAATGAGAAATACAAAATTTTACAAGTAATAGTCTAATCTAAGGCAAAATTGTGGGCAAGAGGAGTAGGGGATGGAGACCATTGTCATGGTTGAAAAATCTAAAAAAAATGGTTTAACATGTCAACTTAAACTTACGAGCTGTTACTTCTAAAGATAAAATTACTCAGTTGGGCAACATCCACAATGGATAGGCACTATGCGTGCCTATCCCTTGAAAAATCATCTTACTATGCGTTTTGCTCTTTATTAACACTTTTCTATAGGTTTTTAAAATAATTTTAGACATTCTAAATACATATGGGATACGAGAAGAATAGTTTAGTTGATAGCAATACACTGATTACAAATAATGTATAGAATTATTATACATTTTGAATTGTCAAGATTACTAAATTATTAGCCATTTTTATATATGGTCGATTTGTTCTTTAGATAATTACTAATATTAAAGTTGAATCATATTAAAAATAAAAAGTTTACTACTAACATGTAAAGAAAGACTTTGATGAATAGCTGAATCTGAACTGGCTCTACGCCAAGTTGAATCGCATGGCGGGCTTAAATAAACATTGCTCGCTCCTCCATAAGGCGAAGTATCTACTTTTCTTTCAGATGGCCTTCGCATTGGACCTCCACCCATACTTCGACCTACAAAAAAAAAAAACTTAATATGATCAGATTTTAAATATATTAAAATTACCTCTAGATTCTCTATATGGAGGAGCTGTTCCTGACGGCGATCTAGAACTCGTACTAGCATCATCAACCTATAATAAAAATAATGTATGAAAATCTATAGTATTTATTAAAATTGTAAAGTTAACAGACAATTTCCATAGTAGTGTATCTAAATTACTACTTGAATGAGCCGCCGCTCTAATAAAAATTATAAACATACTGCGGAAAAATTTAACAACAAAATTTCTTTCAATTTAGAAAAAAAATGCATATTAAAATAGTTTCTTGTCATAACAATTATTGTAATTTAGTTTTAAATAAAAAAACAGTTGATTCCGTAAAAGCGCGCTTACGCTCTTAGGATAGCGTCAATGATTACTAAAGAAAATCTTGTACATATTTTAAAAATAAAAAATAAATAAAAAAAAAAAAACATTTTTTAAAAATACTTTCCTTTATAAATAGTAATATGCTACAAAAAACTAATACATAAAAATACTAAAATTATATAATCTTACTTTTTTCTATTTAGAGTTTCAGTAATGGTCAATTGTAGTAGTCGCTCAAATATTTTAAGTTTTAGTCAGAAACTGTAGAATTTTTATATTGTTTATATATATTTACTATAATATATGTAATATATATATATATATATATATATATATATATATATATATATTATATATTATAGTAAATATCTTTGTACATGAAACTGTCCATTATGCCACTATTTTATGAATTGACCCGATTCCATGGCCAGAAAAACATTCCAAGACCATTACGTTGCCTCCCCCGTGCTTTATGGTGCCTTTAAAAGAAGTTCTTTTTTGTATGCGCACTAATCTCAATCCGTCGGAACCCATCATGTTGAACTTTGATTCGTCAGAAAAACGCTATCTTGCTTTGAAACAACGCAGTGCGTTACAACCATGTTTGCAGCAAAGCATGCCTCAGCGCACGAAAAAAACGCACATGTAATTAAGCCATAACACGTACACAACGAAAAACAAAAGCGAAAAAAAGAAAATTCAAAAAAGGATCTATCGAAGAAATATATTTCTGAACTATTTGAAGATAGTAAAAGACCAAACAATTATATCTACCAAGAAATAATGCAGTATTATCAAAATCAAAAGACAAGAAATACGTCGGTACAGAAGAGACACCTACAGAGATAATAAAGTCGATGGATGAAGGAAATGTCAACATTAACAACATAAGATACGCTGACGAAACAATCATTCCGATAGTTTAAGGGTGTTTCAGAATCTTCTCAAACAATTATGGTTTAAAAATAAATATGCAAAAACTTAATTAGTGATAATTTGTGGGAACAAAGTACATTATATTAATTCATCAATCGTATCCAATAATAGGCTGTTGGTTGAACGAAGATTGGAATAGCGAGATTAAAGGCAAAATTGAAATGGCCCGAAGGCCCTTCTACAAATTTCATCCAATAGTGGATTAATAGCAAGCAAAGAAGCAAAATGAAAGTTAGTACTTCTTTATCTGATAAGAAAAATCAAAATCTCTCAAACTTCTATGATACTCATGTTAACAAATTGTTACACCAAAAAAAAAAAAAACATTTTTTCCTCCTGTTCACTTGTCTGTATACGTACTTATAATGGTTTTTGGTATGAGCCTTATACAAAGTTTATCTTGATTAACATACCAGAAGTTTATTACCATATTTTTTGAATATAGGTCTCTTAAAATAACAAATTTTTTTTAATATAAAACTTTAAAGAATTGTAATCAATCTATCAATCCATATCGCTCATTATTTATCACGGGAGGCAAATATTATATGACAATATGTGATGGTTGGGTTCGTTATGCTCTTATTGTTATATAGTTCAAGAAAAAACCCATGAGCAGATCATGATTTTGTATCGAATATCCCTATAATAAAAAAAAAAAAAAATTAGGAGTTATTATTATGGAGATAAATTTTGAGAAATCAGACAATGGAAACCCATATAATACTTGTTTGAAAAGTCAAGATATTTTTTTTAATAGAATAATTTTCGAAACACTGCCTCAATAATTTTTTTTAAAGTCTAAACAAATAATATTATTTATCATTTCTAATTGACATATTTATATTTTTATTGACAAAGACTGTATTTTCGCCAAAGTAAATTAGATATAGTGATAAAAAAATATATGTTCTTTAAAATGGGGGTACTACAAGTACCATTGACATTTCTAAGATACAGTACCGATATATATTTACATTAATATTACCTATCATTTCAATAATTTTGTATCTTTAAAGCGTGAATTCTATTTTATATTCTCTAAAAACATAATACAACTTCATTGATCAAAACATCTAACGTTTTGACTTATAAATTATAAATTTTTACCTTGGATTTGACATCTGAAACTTCTTTCATTATTTTCTCAAATTCCGCAGTACCTTCAACTTCTTTTTGTTTTACCAAAGCAATTTTTTCCTTAAATTTCCTAGGATTAGCCATTATTTTTAACTCAACTATACTGCCATTTATTATCATTAATATTATGAAATAAAACTAAAACACAACTGAATATTTAAGTTCTTTTCGTTTAATTTAGTAAAAAAAATCAGACTGTAAACAACTAAGTTTAGTATTATAATTTCAAACTATTTTGTTTGGAAAACAGAACTTTGTTGTATAAATAACAATATTTTAGCAATAATAATGCGGTTATCAAAGAACCCTGTACATAAAGCGACATATGGTAACAATTTAAATGTAGCGCCCGGACAAATAAGAAATACGCTCTAAGATAATTCTCCTGTAAGGCCTAAAACGTAGTCTGCATAGGGCGCACCGACAGTGTACGGCCGTTTTAATTTTCACACTAGGCCTTTCACTATTTATTCATGATATTAATATATATTAATTAAATTTAATTGAAAAATGTCTATATATACCATCTATAATGTAATTTTAGTTTTTTTTTTTTCAGAAATGTGTTTAGGAAGTGAAAACGAAACCCAAAAGGTAATATTTTTATTAATATAAGTACATATAAATATTATAATATAAATTTATCAGATTTTTCAGAATCTCAATTTAGTGGCTCTAACGAAAATGAAAATTATGTGCAATTTTTGAAAATAAACAGTAATACCAAACCATACAGTAGCACACAAAAAACAAAAGCAGATAAAAAATTATTATGAAAGTACAAATATTGCAATATCATCAACAAACTCATCATTACAACAGCAGAACAAAGTGAGTAGGTGGAACTCAGTTTACTCACTGCTTAGTTGTTTACTTTAAACTTAGTTGTTTACTTTAAATAAAAAAGCGATTCAGCTAAAAAAGTGACTTCGACTAACTTCGACAAAAAATTAGAATTCACTTTTGAAGTCAAACATATGTTTTTGTACGTGATCGGATTATTGCCCACACGAAAAATGCCCACACGAAAATTCCCCACAGAAAATTGCCCACAGACAGTATTGCACACATGATTAATGCCCACACAGAATAATACCCACGATTAAAAATGCCCACAAGGAAAAATGCCCACATAGACAAAAGCCCACATAGACAAATGCCCACATATAAAAATTCGTACAGGAATTTTTTATATTTAAAAATTATTGTAAATATTATTTATTAAAATAAAATTTTATTTTACAATGAATTTTGTTTTAGTAAAGAGGTAAATATTATATAAACTGTGAATGGGAATTTTTTGGGCAAAAGGGTAAACATTATTGTTTATTAATTACCGACTATTATTAACTAAATATTACAGGATAAAAAATCTACCCAATTATGGGTTTTTAAATTACAGAATTAAAAAATGCTGCTAATGATTTCAGCTTTAACTTCATATCCAGGTTGTTTTCAAATGTAATTTTTAGACCAACAGAACTATTTTTTCTTATTATACTCTGGGCCAAATGAACATAACAGCATCTTATATCAGTCTATGGAAATGCGATTCTAGCTACATTCATCTCTGCTTTCTCAAAATCTACCAATATCCTTTCAGGTGCCAAATTTGGTAGCAAGTTAAATGGTAAATATCCATCTCTTCTAAAATTCAGTAGATTTCTTGATATTGAAGTTTTCTTCGGCTTAAACGTTAGTGCTTCACTGCTCACTTCTACTAAAATACTCCCCATTACATTTTTGGAGTAGCACCAATTGATGTCATCTTTTTATTATGTAATTTAAAAACCCATAATTGGGTAGATTTTTTATCCTGTAATATTTAGTTAATAATAGTCGGTAATTAATAAACAATAATGTTTACCCTTTTGCCCAAAAAATTCCCATTCACAGTTTATATAATATTTACCTCTTTACTAAAACAAGATTCATTGTAAAATAAAATTTTATTTTAATAAATAATATTTACAATAATTTTTAAATATAAAAAATTCGTGTACGAATTTTTATATGTGGGCATTTGTCTATGTGGGCTTTTGTCTATGTGGGCATTTTTCCTTGTGGGTATTATTCTGTGTGGGCATTAATCATGTGTGCAATACTGTCTGTGGGCAATTTTCTGTGGGGAATTTTCGTGTGGGCATTTTTCGTGTGGGCAATAATCACCGAATCGTTTTTGTAGTTCTTACAAAGTAGAAATATATTTGTTCATATTAATAGCTTTTTATTGCATTTGAAATCGGTGAATTAAAATATAAATATTAAACGGTAATTAAAATCGGTAAATTAAATATAAATGTTTTACAACATTACAACTAAAAGAATATTAAATTTGGAGTGGGGAAAATTTGACTGCAAGAGAGAGATCAGTTCAGTTGACAATTGATAATTGAAGATAACAGATGGTTATGGTTTACAAGAAATAATGAATTTAACTGAATAAAATAATATTTAATTTTATAATTTTGTAAAACTGAGAAATAAATCTAATTTTGAAAATATTGAAATATAAATAAACTTTTATAATTAATTATTGATTATTACAATCCACAAATAGGATCTGATCTCGTAACGTAAACAATTTAAAAAAAAATAGATAATATTTTTTAAGGTAATACTTTGCACAAAAGGTGGAAAAATTTAAGAGATTCCTATGCCAAATACATTAGGAGCCAAAAAACGAAAACTAGTGAAACTGCAGATTTTAATAAAAAGTGGATTTGGGCAGACTAAATGGAATTTTTTAAACCATTTTTACCTTTTGCACCAACTAGTTCAAATGTAACGAGTTTAGAACTATCTGAAGTAGAACAAAATTTAGAAACATATGATAACATATTAGGTGTAGAAGAAAATTATTTGGAAACAGAAATTATTGCTCAATCAGGTAAGAATATGTACATAGTTACTTTTAAGTATGTCCCTTTCAGAAAAAATGCGAATTCGATTTTAGCGAACCCAAACTATACCGCTTCTGAACCGCCTTTTCACCAACACATTAATAAAAAATGTATTTTATTCTCTATACATAAAAACAAGTTCGCTAGCGTGCCGCTTTTAGTTCGTTAAAAGCGAACTAGATTTTTTTTTTATTTTTAAAAGGGGTTGACGTGTCAAATTTCAATAAACAATTTCACAAACACACCAAACAAAGAAAAAAGTGGAAGCTACTTAGACGTATTTTTTGCTGTTTACAATTTAATTGAAATTAAATAATTAAAAATTAAAGTAAGTTAAAAAATTAGATAAATATCATAATTATAATATAAAAAAATATATAAATATTTTCAATATGCTTTAATTTTTCAGAAAAAACATTGACTAATTTGCCAGATGCATCGATGGAAAAATACGTGCGAGTCTGCTTAAAGGCAGTGTTAACAGATGCAGCTGCCTGCAGTTTTTCCTGGTTTGGCCACCATGGAAATATACCAGCTGAAACATTCACAGTAATGAATATTATCAAAGGTAAATTAAAATCTTATTTTCAATATAAAGATTACAACTATTAATAAATTTTTCTTTCAGAATGTGCTCTTCTTAAATTTCCAAATGCCAGAATTAGTGATATTATTCATATCGTTAAGAAGTGGCTCCAGTATGCCAAAGATCGGCCAAGGAAAGCTGCTAAAAATGGGGCTGTGCATCTGGAAAGGTAGAATATAAATCCTGCAAAACATAAATCCTATGAAATATAAAAAATATGATATATACGACTAATACATAATTTAAAAAAAATTATAACAAAATTTATATAAATTGTGATAAATAAAAAATGTAACGAAAAAAGAACTTTAAAATTTGTTAATTTTTTTATTGCAACCAAAACCAAAATTTATTTTAATTTTATTTTAATTGACAAGGCAGTTCGTAAGGGGACCGAATTTGGCGAACCCGAAACGAACCGCTCAAGGCGGTACGTAAACGCTCTGAATTTGGCGAATCCAAAACGAATCATTTTTAGAGGTGCAGAAACACACCGCATTTAGCGAACTCTTTACGGTTCATTTTTTATTTTAATTCTCATATGCTAACATTTACGTTTACGGTCCGTTTACGAACTGCAAAAGCGGTTCGTAAAATAACTCTTGTATGAAGAAATGACTTCGGTGGCGGTTCGCTTACGGTTCTCATTTCTTATAGGGGTTCAACTAAAACAGTTGTGTTGTCATTTATAATAAAACAGAATCATTTAACATAAGTTGCATATCAGCCGCTTCCTAACGGCATTTCTGAAAAACAACACAAATATGTTAACTGTTACATTAAATAATTTATATTTTATTAATGTGCATCTTTATTTTTATTAAAATGGTTTTAAAAAAACAACAACAATAAAATGTTAACGGGTTAGTGACAATTGAAACGTTCGTTAGTTTTCGATACGTCTGCGGTTCGCCTATAGCGGACTACGGAATCTAGCATACATAATTTTACGATTTATAAAAGTTGATCTTTCCGTGTAATTTGTTTAATGGGAGGTTTTATATAAATAATTTTTATTAGGTAGCTGGTGATAGCAGCAAATTCAATATTCAAATAATTAACTGACTGGGATTGAAACGAAACTGATATTTTTGTAAAATCTGGATCTGGTTATTGTTTCCAGTTTTTTCATTTATAAAATTTTCGGAAAAATTTAGAATGAATTTTGATAATGTGAAGGAAAATATTCAACCATTAGCCACAGGGCGTAATGCTAGCATACTACAAGCTGCTTTAAATGTGGATTTACAAACTGAACTAATTAAACAGAGAGAAACGTTAGAAAATGAAATATCGAAATATAATGGAGATGATCCATTAGAACCCTGGTTTAATTATGTTTCATGGATTGAACAAAGTTACCCAAGCGGTGGATCTGAAGGTGGCTTGAAAAAAGTGCTACATCAATGTTTAGAGAGTCTCGGAGAATTACAACAATATTTTCAAGATAGGAGAATGATACGCATTTACATAAAATTTGTAAAACAATTTTTGCTAATTAAGTCAACATATTAACTAAATGTAATTAAATTTATAGATTGATTTAGAAGATAATCCACACGAAAAATATCAAGAATTATTTAATGCGGGCATTGGAACTATGGTCGCCGATTTTTATATATGTTGGGCTTATTACTATGATCTCTGTGGTAATTTTAAAATGGCTGATATGATATTCCGTAAAGGGAAAGAAGTAAGAGCCCAGCCATATAATCAATTAATTCAGGCGTATACAAATTTTGGATTTACAATGTCACAGAGAATGTTGTACCAAGATGAAAAGTCAAAAGTTGAGTTTTTAATGTCTCTTAAAAACCGCAGATTTGCTTTGACTTCTTTAAAAGGTGCAAATGTAGGAATCATTCGATGTGGCAATGAAATTGAGGTATGATATGCTTATATAATTATATTTTCGAGTACTAAAACAATTATACGTATAAAGAATTAAAAAAAAAAAAAAATTTATTATTATATTTAATACATAATAATTATTATGACATTACAAAAAGCAATTGAATAAAATAAATCATGCAAATTGCAAATACCGAACACATTCATATAATCAATGCTGGAAAATATTTAGAAAGAAGTTGTCGTAAAATAAATCATATTCATTTTCTATTTCAGTAACTAAATCAATTAATTTTAGAACTACTAACAAAATAAATTAAAATTTAGAATAAATTGAATAAAAATAGATTTGTTTTGTGGTTACACAAAATTATTAATTATTTCTAATTATTAATATTAAATATTGGGTATTTATTAAATACACAATAGAACAGCATACACAATAAAGTTAGTTTGGTTTTTCGAAGTTATTTTGAAAATCACGAATTTCTTTACTATTATAAAAATCTAGGAAAAATGATTTAAATATATGTAGGATTACTCAACGATATAGAATATTTGGATGGAGCATAAAGTTAAAAAATTGAATCCACGCCGGGTATAGTGGTCTCGCTCTTTTGCTCACCAACCTGTTATTTTAATCCGGGCCTATGGAATTATGGAATCATTTATATATACAGTCAACTCTCTCAAAATCTTAAGGTACTAAATTATTTATTTGACTTATAGAGCATTTCGATTAATAGAGATTTAAAATAATTTTTTTTTGTACGCTTTCGTTCTTTTAATAGCATAACAGTACATTTTAAGAATTAATAAAAAAACGAATAAGTAACAATAAAATTACACATAAGTTAAAGAATTATCTATATCTTTTTTAAAAAAAAACGAAGTACATTATAATGAAATATTAAAAATCCTGAAATTTAAATTTATAATAGAGAATTAAATCCACATCGATAAAGTGGAGTTATTTCCTATCCCATGTGGAATTAACTGCATGTGAACTTATTGGACCTTACCAGTTAGTATTGCGATTTAGAATAAAATAATTCGTACCAGTGTTAGGTCGGGGGGCAGTTTTCTTAATCTATTTTCAGGCCTGATAACGCTACAACAACAACAACCACCGCCACCCATACATTTTATAGTACACTACCACTACGCCACTCTCCGAAATGTAAACATATGGCTCTTCAAAATGTAAATGTTTGCTATTCCATGTTTAAAAACCGAAGCTATATTTGATATGTACTGTATATACTGTATGGCTTTACACCATATAGTAATTATTGTACCCAATTTCAATAGAGGGTACTAGCCCTGGTGGCTCAATACTGAAATTTCTGATTTATATTTCATTTGTTCTAGAGCATATAATAATTATATTGGATAAACCTAGAATTATGTGCTTCTCTAAGAATTTTTTGGTCACACAGTTTTATGATAATTGGAATTTAGACTAACGTGTTTTATTTCCAAAACCTGATTTCTCTAAATGTCAAATTGCGTAATTCATATTATCATCATATGTAGTCGCCTTATTACTTGTTTATTATTGTATTTAAGCAATTACCTTAAAAATTATCTAATAATATTCGAAATTTTTATTTTACTGTAGAATCCCACGAATTTGATAAATTGCAATAGTAGTACAAACGAAACCGTATTTCAAGATAATGTTCACATTATTGAACTTGCAGATGTTGAACCTAGTAAATCAATTGTACGTAATATTATTAAATGTACAAGAAATCAGGAAAATAATCGTGAACCAGGGCCTTGGTCCAAAGGATTCTCGCAGAAAAAAGGAAACTTATACAAAGGATCAAACCGTAGTAGTGATCTGCTTGGTTTTACAATATTAGAAGATGATTTACCAATTGTAGATCATTCCCCGCAAAGATCTTCGTTACAGTCTCAACTACATTACCAACAAAATAATTTTATATGTGGAATACAATTACCTCTCAAATTTGTGACCAAAAATTGTCCTCAAGAGACATGGACATTACAAACTGTTTTGAATAATGAAGTTACACAAAATGCCGTTCCTTTTTACAGAAAAAACTATCATTACCCTAAACACAATCAAGAATTTTGTTTGGAAGAATTTTTAGCTTATAAATGGTTTAACAAAAGAAATATTAAAAATAAATTTGTTGATGATTGTTCTATATTTTGGGGTAATGAATATTCAGTTGGTATTAGAATTTATCCAAATTTCGCAAGTCTAAGTTTACCTAATAAGGATATTTTAAAATTAAACCAAGAAAATTTGTCGCTCGCAGCTAACTTGGGATTAGCAGTAAATTTGAATAAAATATATCCTGACGACAAAACCGAAATGCAGTTCGAAGAAATATTGTGTAAAAAATGGCAGAACTATAACCAAAAACTAAAAGTTGATACCGATTTCACTAATATAACTGAAAACAGTGTACAGGAAACTTTATATTCAAATGTGTTTAAAGATTCTGTAAGTAAGTTCAACGTTAAACCTACGAGTGAATCATCATTACAATATATAGACATAGGTAAAAGATTGAAGGGATCTAATAACAGTATTAAAAACAATAAATTAACTTCTGATGACAACTTTCTAATTAACGAATCAGATCTATATTCAACAAGTATCAACAAAAACGTTTCATTTAATTTAAATTATCCCGAAAATGGAGACTTCACAGATTCAGATTTATTAGTTTCTAATGAATCTTGTTCAACGATGCAATTTAATTTATTTATTAAAACACAATCAGTCAGTACGCCAGTAAGTATTCGAAATCCTGTAACTGTTATCAACAATGCAGATGGAAAATATGTTCAATCATGCACAGCCCGTCCAGAAAACCAATTAAATTTTCCAAAGCAGCTATCAACCATAATGGAAACATCCGAAACTAATGCAGCAGTCAGAAAGTCTTCTGTTGATATAAACTTAAGTAATAGTGATGAAGAACCACAGTTTTTGAGCTACCATTCAAATGTTCCATTAATTAAAATAGAAAAACAAGACGAATTTTCAGATCGAAGTAGGTATTGCTCATATTTAACATTTAAAACAAATTTTTAATATAGTTATCTTTTATGCAGATCAGCAACTATTTATCGAATTGAATTCTGATAAAAAATCTGATATAAGTCTGCTACAACGTCGGTTATTCGAAGAAGAAACTAATGATACCATTCACACTCTCGTAAAAGATGAAACTTGTACAAAGAACGTATTTCAGAAAGACAACTCCAGAATAAATTTAACATTAAATCCCATAAATTTTTTTGAAGAAAAAACAGAAAATTTTCCTGCAGAAATACTAAATAGACAAACTAGTGTTGCAGTGCACGATACAGAAATTTTCGAATTTTTAGCAAAAACTCCTGAAAAAAAATATACTACAATATTAAAAATGAACAACTATCCGTCTGAAGATTGTACAGCAATAAATTATTCAACAGAGTTTTCAAATTTGATAGATTTGAGCTTCCCTACTTTAAGCATTCCGCAAAATATATGCCATTCATCAAAAATAACTGAACAGTTACAAAAATCTGAAAAAAAGATTCCCTTTAGTTTTCCGAAAGACAAAGAAATAAAATCACAATCTGAACAAATTAAAACTGATATGAGTAAATTAATTTCGCCTCATGAGAACTATAAACTAAGGCATAAAATAATAAATAACTGTAGTATTTTAACCCAAAACAAACTTAACGGTTATTTTGTTCCTGATGTATACTTAGCAATAGAGAGAAATAAAACAAGCCATAATATTTTAAAACAAAAATATTTATATGTCAGAGAAAAGAAGAATTACGAAATATACAATTTAAAAACTTTTAAAAATTTAAGTAATATATTAAATATAAATGATAAAAGTTATGAAAAGAAGTTATATTTATACAAATATTTTCATTTTGAATACAAAATTGCGGCAATCTTAGAAAGGTCAAAGTTATTTCACTTACATATTGGAGGTATAAAGAATTTATTTAACAAACTATGTGGCAATAAACAAGATATTCCAATACCAATCCTCAGTAAAACTAAAAATCTACTAAATGCAAATTTTTCTCAAAGTAATATTCAACAAAACAAAGCGTGCATTAAGCATGAAAAATATGATTATGCTGAACATATGGTGCTTTCAGTATCGATAAGTGATATAGATCCCATATCAGATATTTCCAAGTATGAGCAGAATTTACTTTTCCATGGATTTTTTGAAAAACCGTTTCACAAAAGACAAAACAATAGCGAATATATAAAATATTTTGGACATGGTATAAATTCTATGAATACTTCGGAAACTCTTAAAATTGAAAATCATGAAGATTATGAAGATCCAAATGATACCATAAAAGAAATTATTTATGAGGAAATAAATTTAGATAGCAGTAATGATTATATTAGCGAACATGTAATCAAAGAAGATATAAATCCATTTTCTTCGGATTTAATTGAAGATTTATTACGAAAATCAGACTTCTATTCTTATATCGCACAATTAGAATCTTGTGAATTAACAGAAAAAATGCCACGCTTAAGAAAGGGAAGTAAACTAAATATCAAAAATCTAGATATCGAAGTTATAAATATAATAGGAGAGGGTTCCTACGGGACAGTATTTCGGTATGATTATAAAAATATATCATTAAATAATATATTAACAAAAGTATAAAATAAATAAATGAACTTGAAAATGACTGATTTACGTTATAAGAAATTCGCTTTAAATTAATGTTTAAATTTCAAGTGGGAGACAGTAGGATTAGAGGCACAAATTCTAATTTCATTAATTAAAAAACTCCAAATTAGCGCCAAAATTATATTTGACTAATTACTAATAGAGAAATATATTTAGCTCCTTGTTTTTGATTAATATATACTTACGAGAAATTCAAACAAAGGATATGGGCATATATTAAATAGTAGTTTCAACCCAAAAAAAAAAAAAAAAAAATTAACCGAAAATAAAAATATTTTGTGTTAAAAAGCACGTTCAACATTAAAAATTAAACTCATATTTATAATAATTATTATTATCAAGCTTAACTACTTCAAAGTTCTTTTGTGTAAAAATGGTCTCTCCTATTTTTAATGAAAAATAATGTAGTTCTTCATTGCTGAATATCTTTACATTAGAATGTCTTTGGTTTTACCAAAAAATTCTAAAAGCAGAACTACATTCAAAACTAAATAGTAAAAATACAATTTTTCTTTTGACGATTTATAATTATCATACGTTTTATCACATTGTGTGTCCGCATTTGTGATTTAATATTTAACCCTAAATTATCTTATTAAAAAACACTTTGTACCTCAGTGGGTATTGAAGATACACCCTACAAAATATTTTCTCAGTATGGAATAAATATTTTCACTCTGCAAAAGATGACGATGACGCAGCGGTTGAATTTTTGACCGCATAGTATAAATTTGAAATCCTTTAAAGCAATATTATTCAACACTTTTGTACTAGGCAAATTTTGGTCGCTGACTTACTCAAAATATTGAAAACCAAATAATAAAATAGTATTCCATTATTTTTATCGGAAACTAATATATTTATATGAAATCCTTATATTATAATGATAACTATATACTCCATAGTAAAATATCCAATTTGTTGAAATAAAATGTCCATTTAAAGTCACTTAATTCCACTAGAAAAATGCTTCAACAATAAAAAAAAAATGGAATATAAAAACTTATAACCGACCCAGCTTCGTATTTTAAAGGTTATTTCAATTGTACTTCCTATATATTTTTTTTGTAATTATACACGAGGGAATACCAACAATTTAAAGAGTAAAAAATTATTTAAAGTTTAGTTTAGTTGATTTTCCACCAAAATCTAATTACATATTTCCATTTAAAAAAGGAAATTATATAAAAAAAATTTGGATAATTAGTTTTCATTAATTTATGATGGTGTCAAAATATAGCTATACATAAGAAAATGATTTAAGAATTTAAGCTTTTTGTAACCCTATTTAATACCGTAATTAAGGAAAATTCATAATTGAAATGAAAATTAATTATTTTGTGATTGATATTATTTGAAACTTTTATGTATTTGAAATCATATTTTGACTGACTATCTAATAATTAAAGTGTACATTTTTTCATATTTATATTGAAAATGTGCTAAAATGATTTTCATATGAAATTGCCAATTTTAATAATGATTTCATCGACAAACAGATATACAAAATATATTTCAGTACAATTTTAACTATAGTCTATCACAATTAATTGAAACAATGCCCTACAGTGCTTATATCCACATTTGAACAAAAAGAAAAAAAAATGTATTAATTTCATTCCAATTTATTTAACGTTCTCTGATGTAAATATCTACGTTTATATAAAACTATGACTGTGTAAAATCACCCCTAAATGCCAATCAAAGGTTTAACAAAAAAATTGGTCAAAGTAAAAATTTTATATTGTTTTGTTTTACAATAAATATCAAAGAACGTACTAAAAATTTGTATTGTTTTTCGATTTTAGGGTTGATTTCACATATATAGATTAAAGTGATGATGCGTTGCATCATAGTTAACAACAATCAATTGTTCAAATATTATCCCATCCCTAAACAGCCCCTATTATTAAGCTTGTATGATGTACGTAATGTGTAATAATATTTCATTAAAGTGAATTACATACTCTCTAAAATAATTCCATTTTGAACTAGACCGCTCTGTATATTTATCTATTTATAATTTATATATAAAAAAAACTTTCATTTACAGTGGACGAGATCTATGCACTGGAAAACAATTTGCTATGAAACACGAGAAACCGGGAAATTTATGGGAATACTTTATTTGCTTGGAATTGCATGATCGACTACTAAATGTTGATATTGTAAGTATTTGTTAAAAATTAAGATATTTTATTATAGTTATATCTAAACCAAATTTGATTCATGGTTCATTTATTACTTCCTCTCTCCACATTTGTACCTCAGAAAGACTTTGATCCGTAGCTTCGATGGATGTATCATATGCAAACGTTGCTGTAAGCACATTTTCTGTGACTGGTAGATTATATAATACATATAAATTTGGCCCTAGGATACTTGCTAGGGGAACACCGGCTTTTATGTTTTCCGGTTCTGAGTATTCCTCTTCCTATTTAACACCAAAGCATATATTTTGTAGGTACGAAGCTAAGAATTCAACATATTGATTTGGTAGTAGTTTGCACAGTTCGTGTATTAATTTAATAGCAGCGGTGTTATAAGGTCATAACCGGAACTTTTCTTCTTAGAGTAGTTGATTATTACTTTGGTAACTTTCATCGGCGAAAGTCGTATAATATTTTAATGGTCTACATTACCTGACTTCAAGGAAAGTATAATTGATCGCTATGATTGGTTTAGAAATATCGGTAAGATGGTCTCCAAATATTTCAGCCTTTTGAATTTTATATTTCGCCCAAGGAGCATTACGGTCCTTAATAGGTAGAACATGTAAAATTGGTGAGTTGAACTTTCTTGTAGCTTTCCAAAGCGGGGAATTTGTTTTTTCATCAGCAATAGGGTTTTGTAGATAGTTTGCTATACCAGATTCTTTTCTTTTATTTATTTCTCTTTTTAGCTTTTAAGTAATGTTATTCATTATCATTATGGTTTTGTCAGCCGTATCTCTTGAACTCTGCCATCTTCTATCTCTTCTTTTTTCAGTAACTTATTCCTTAATCTCTCTGGGATAATTAACGTAATTTGAACGGACTAAGTTTATTTGATTTAAGTACCTGTAATATTTTACTTTTCTTAATTAGGGTACTATTATTTTCTCTGTCTGCAACCGATGATCCGACAACAATATTCGATATTTTCCTCTTTTTGCTTTTAGGGAGCAGCAACTCCGTTTCTTTGGTTACATTAAATAGCGTTTTATCCAAATTAGCTGCTTTAACTGCATTTGCATTGATCAATCATCATTATTTTAAAAAGTTAGAAATATATTTTATAGCTGTAGTATTTCACATTTGTCATCATTTAATTCGTTTTCTAGTTTCCACATTTTTTCATTTTCTATTAATCTTAAACTTTCCTTCTGACGATATTTTTTTTCTTTTAGGTGTAGGAACCTGTTTATCATATCATTACCTGTTAGAATAAATTCTATTATCGATCGTTGATGGATGTTGAGATCTTGATCATTCCAGTACGTGTTATTGTGATTTAACATTTAAATTTTAATAAGCCATCTCCCCGGAATCCGTGGGATCACCATGAAAGATTACCACGTGGGGTATTATTCCTTGTTGTTTTGACAATTGCATTTTCCTTATTTGAGTTATATTTTTTGACGAAGTAACCCCTCTTCGTTTACAATCCGACCTTGAGTACACCCGCCGATCAAATCGCCGCTCACTGTAAATATAAACTCACTTGGATTTTTTTTCTTGTGACTTTTAAGTTGAATACTTTAAAGTAGCTTACAAGAACATATTTCATTTGGGTTGCTCAGCTTATCGGAGATGACCACATGAAGGTGAAATTTGACGTTGACAAACCACCAACTGTGTTCGCAATAATAATGTTTTTTTTATATATTAATGGAGAGAGTTGTTGGTATTAATATTTTTTTTTAATTTTTTTATAAATATAGTTATGTGGACTTATGAATATCCAATACGCTCTAATTGCAAGCAATGCTAGTGTTTTTCTGACGGAATTCTCTCCATATGGGTCTTTAATTGCTGTATGCAATAAAGTAAGGCGTATTACATCCAAAAATATTGATGAATATGTAGTTATGGTATTGGTGAGTCAAATACTTACAATAATTGATCATCTTCATGCTTCAGAGATTATACATGCAGATATTAAGCCAGATAATTTTTTGGTCATGAGAAAGTAATAAGTAGTATTTTATTTCATTTTTAGTAGTATATTATATTTTTCATTAAATAATTTATATTTTTTAGACTTATATATGGATCAAAAACTCCTTCTATTCAACTAATAGATTTTGGTGTGTCAATTGATTTAAAACAATTTGCCAGAGGTCAGACATTTTCTTATGTTCATAAAAAGCCAGAAAATATGTGTGTGGAAATGAGAGAGAATCGGCCATGGACTTTTCAAATTGATTTATATGGTGTTGCAACAATTATACACGTGCTACTTTTTGGTAAATATATGGAAATTCATAAGGTACGAAGAGGAGCGTGGATCCCTAAACAACATATGCCCCGGTATTTAAATAAAACCATGTGGGATAAAATCTTCACGGAATTGCTCAATATTCCTGATTGTCATTCTATGCCAAATTTACAGAATTTGAGAGTGTTACTAGAACAAGAAATTGTAGAAAAGGAAAAGTATGTGAAGGATAAAGTTTCAGAATTTAATAAAGCAATCGATGCATTGTAAATCAACTATGTTTTATTACATGCAATTTTAAGTATACATATTTCTTGTATGTGATATACAGGGTTTCTCCATTTGCGATGATTTAAGAAAAAACAAGGGCTCTTTTTGGAAAACTCATTAGGCTATATAGTGTTTTTAATAGGGTCAGCACTCAATTCAAATTTTGAACGGAATTACAATATGATTTGATTATTTTTTTTCTTTGTGATTCCGATCAAAATTCAAGTCGCTCAAAAAATATAAAAAAATTGATTCAGATCGAATCATCGATCGAATGAATATTTGAGCGGAATGAATGTTAATCGATTTTGATTTATAACTTTGATTTATATATATTTCATAACTTTCATCCCAGAACAACTATAGTGGACTTTTATAAGAAGAAGATTTATTATAATATTTGTGCTATTGTGGTATGTATTTCCTTTATTTCTAGTTTTGAGTTATTGGTTCAAAGTCAGAATTTTGGTTAAATTGTATGAATGTTGCATATTTCTAAAATAAGCATTATTTTTTTTTTAATGTTTGCTTAAACTTTTGAAAATAACCTTTGTGATATTATTTTATAAAATTGTGATATTAATAATTTTCCAAAAGTAGTCATACTCATAACTTACAAGTACTTTGTGAATTTTCTTATGATATGAATAATAAAGGGCATGTTCAGTATGTATGATATAGGGATGAACGACTATTGGAATTAAGAAAGGACTTTTACCATATAATTTCCATAATACATCGAGAAAATTGGATTTATTATTTATAATACAGCTGATCGGTGGTGTATAGGAAGTTGAATGATAGTGTGTTTATAATAAAATCGATTAAAATAGTGAGATATAAAGCAAAGTTAGTAAGTATAGAATCTTTAGGAAAATCTAATTGACATATATTGGAGACTGCTTTGTAAAATTTTATATTGGTGAAACAATCAAACAATTATCTGAAAAAGTTCGTAATAAAGTCCAAAGTTCATATTCAAAAACTTTTCATATTTGATATTTTGACATAATCAATAGATACAAGAAGTATCGTTTTCGATTCGCAAAAGAAATAACTTCCTCATACAAAACATATTTTACGAATCGTTTAGGTGTATCGTTTTTATATCGTTAACGATTCACCAGTCACACATGCGGATAATTTAAATCAATCATAACCGAAGTTTGTGTATGTTTTCGTACTTCGTTTTAATTCCGTTTTGGTGAATCATTAATGATTCGTATTTAGCGTATCGAATCTCTTTTAACGAATCGATTAAGAATCTCTTTAGGCGAAAAGTGAAATAATTATTTTGGAAAATGTATTGAAAAATTAAAATATATTTTTAAATTTTATTATTTTATATATATATTAATATTATTTTATAGAAATAATTTTTAAATTTAATATAATATTTTTAATATAAAAATCACATTGTTGTTTTCTTGAGCAAGGCTTATGTTTGTTGACATTACTCTTGTTACTGGAGCATCCAAATATATCATCTTCAATAATACTCCTAGACAAGACACCATAATATTTTCTTCGATTATTTTTTTTTCTCTTCCTGTTCATAAAATTAATTATTTTTATTTGTTATTAAATTTAAATTATTCTTACTTAATTTTTTCTTCCATTTACGTGTTGATTGTTAACTACAAAATTTTAAAAATGGCCCATTCTTTGTTTGTTATTAAAAATGGATGATTCTTTGCTAAAATTTACTAAATACACATTTTACGAAACAAAAACATATCGTTTTCGATTCACCTTTAGAGAAGAGTTTTTCAATTCTCTATTCTATAATATACAATATTTATATATGTGTTAGTACAACTAACAAAAATCTTTTGTAAATCATTTACGTATCGTTTTAGGTGAACTTCGTTTCTATGATTAAAGGGTTCGGGTGTTCGGGATAAAAAAAATATTCACAAAATGACATACCAAAATGTCACAACAAATCCACCAAAAACTATGATAAAATTTACTGTGTGCTGGGGTATGACGATGTTTATACCTGGTTTGATTGGTAGTGCAGTGTACTGTAGGCTGCATACGGTTTGTATTTTCGTATTTTCGATCAACTAATGAAATAAAGAATCCTAAATACATTCATATTGGATTGGAGTATTACGTAATTTAGAATTAAAGTATTCATTATATTATCTAAAATAATAAATAACACTCCTAATACAATGGTATTAAATATAACAAGGTGATATAATATATATTTTAATATTGTAAATATTTTTTTGAGCTGTAATGTTCAAAAATATGCTGACTACATATTCGATGTGACGGTTTATGATATTTTAAGATCGCTGTTTACCAGATGCTTATTAAGCAGAGTGCAATCACATGCTGTAGGTGGAATACGTGCGATTTCTATAAAAGTGGTGGCAAAACAACCGGATCCTGTCGAAAGCCACGACGAAAAAAATTTAAGACTTAATCGGATGATGTCCCCTCATTTGACCATTTATAAACCACAGCTGACTAGCATGCTATCTATAAGTCACAGATTTGCAGGTAAATTAATTAAATATAATAAAACAATTCTGAATTTATTTATTTCAGGAGTAATACTAACTGGTTATGCTTCAGCATTGGGAATTGGAGCTCTCGTGTTGACACATGACTTTTCACATTATATTACAATGATTGAAGGTCTTCATATGAACTCAGCTACATTATTCACATTGAAATTGCTCATAAGTTTTCCCGCAGTATTTCATACATGCAATGGTGTTCGTCATTTGTTTTGGGATAGTGGAAAGTTTTTGAAAATTCGAGAAGTTTATTCTAGTGGGTATATAATGCTTGGTTCATCAATTGCGTTATCCATACTGTTGTCCTTAATATAATTTGTAAATAACGGGTAAATAAAATAAATAGAATATACAAATAAGTATTTATTACTCTTCTTAGTGTTTATTACTTTTCTTTTAAAATATCCCGTTAGTGGTTAAAAGGAGACACAATTATATAGAGATAGAACATAAAACATAATTTTCAAAAATAAATCTTTTAATAAACGCTCTATTTTTAAAGAAGCTTTACAATTACCAGTTTGCTCTTTTCAATTTCAATAACCAACCAAGAGAATGGCTAGACATAGTTGACATAGTGTGTCATTCAATTTACTTATTATTTTGTTGTTTTTGGTTGGTTTGTCATGGTTAAGGGATGCAGGAAATTAAGATTTTTATTTTAAAAAATTTTGAAAACAGTTTTTGCAAATATTCTTCCACTTTTTTGGATTTTATGGGTTTAATAGTTTATTTTAAGCTAATGTGCTAAATTCTGTCTGGTTGTTCTAAAAGTCGTTTTATGTATTTTTATGTTTTCTGTCCCTGTTTTAACAAAAGCATTATGAAAATTATGTTCCCCCCTGAACCCTTAATTACTCGCTTATATTTTTTTTAAAAAAAGTGCTTTTTCAATTCCATAGAGCTTTCAAAATTTTTGTTGAAAAATTCATTCTATATTAGCGGTTTTAAAATTGTACCCTCCATCTACATCCAATAGTGTATATTGTCTTTGTTGAAGATTAAGCTAAGCCTACCGCACTGTATATTTTGTTCAATGGCTGCAATTTTTAGTTGGTTCACTTGTTATGTTAATGAGTTGTTTATTCTTTTATTTTATCATTACCACTGTGGATATCAGTTATGATATTTTGTAATGTAATCAATTATTTAGTCTGGTAAAAGTATATGTTATATAATTAAAAGTATATGATTATATTTTGATACAATCCATAGAAAACCTCCGACTTTTTGGGATTATATTTGTAAACAGTAAAATTTAAATCGTAAAATTCCAATAATAATTTTAAAGCTGGACGAATAATTTTCTGCCGGTGAAATATTCTTGTAACAAGAACTCTTTATTTCCACATACCTCAAATTTTATTGAGCTTCCTAAGAACCGGAAGTTTGAATGCCACTTTTTTTTAGACTGTTTGACAATATTGCAACACAAATATTTATATTTGTGTAAATTTCAACAGAGTTTAATATCGAAATTTATTTAAGAAAATATTTACCAAAATAACTAATAATTGTACTTAAAAAATTGAATTTTTATTTGGACATAATTGTTTATAGTAAAATTAGTCTGTAAAAAAAGGAATATAATAAATAATTAAAAATGCAATAAAAATAAATTTTGATTATGTCAGTACAGTGCGTTTTCTATTTTCAAGTCTTGTTAAAATAAATGTACATATTTTGGAATTATAATAAATATTTATTTTGAAAAACAAAATATTAGAATATATATTACTCCAAATCAAAAATAATATAATTATAAAATATTCACAAAACTAATTTTGTATTTATTCTCATTAAAAATCAGGATGTGCTTCAGGGCTATTAAACCCATTGTTTTTTTTTAAATCTACAAACAAATTCTTCTACGATTTTGTTTTAATGTAACATAGCGCATAGGTGTTTTTTAAAAGTTATAGCTTCTCATAACATTGTCTCATAATTTCGATCTTGTGGTAAAACCATAAAAATATGAAACAAAAAGCCGGCGCTCTATATAAAATAGAATCACCAATTTTTAGATAATGTTATCAGCCAGATATAGGTGTTATAATTTCGCAACGTAGCATTAAAAACGCTAAATATTACCACTTTGAAAATTGCCCTTGGCAAAACTCAATATCATCAAATGATACATCAGAATAAACTACGACAATTACCTGTCGTATTACCTGTCGAGTTTAAAAATCTTGATTAAATAGTTTGCGAGATTTTGCCATTTATATAAAACTGTAAATTTTTTTCTTTAAAAAAAATTAATCAAGGTGCATTTTAAACCCCCATGTAGAACGATTTTTTTCGTTTTTCTTCATGCCCAATCTCCTCCCGAAGTTAATGCACTCGTAGTGCGGGCACCCTGTATGTATATTTACGTACTATTCAAATTTTTGTGGCTAAAATTTACTTCATATGAACTTCCATAATAATTCTAAAAATATACTGTTACTTGGGAGCTAGGACATCTGGGATGCTCTGTAGAATCCTAAAGTAAGAAACTAAGTGGTAGGCAATTAAGAGTCGAAGGAATGTTGTTGCATGTATGTGCAGGAAAAGTTAAAAAAATGAAAACAAATCAACAAATAAATTAAACCTCCCAATTTTAGTTTATGGAACTATAGGCGCCCTTGGTCAAGAACTAAATATCTTCTTTCAGATTCGTACCTTACTCGAACAAGTTTTTCATTTGGTACCATATTTTAAGCATATTCTGGATACTGCCTTTTTAATTTTTGGAATCTCCTCATCAACTATATTTTTTCATTTTTTTTCTAAGCATTTTATTTTTTCTCCTTTTAACAAAAAATACATTATATACCTGTACTATAATATTGTATTAGATATATGTGGACAGAATATAAATATATGCGTATAATTGGAAAGGATATGGCCAAACAAAATATATATGAGTATTTTGTAACTTTGATCTTATCTTACATGGAAATGGAAATGGAACACAAGTTAATATAAGCAATAAAAAAAGGGTTCTATAATAAAGTGAAAAGTATATGCGCTGCTAACTGCCCTGAA